>JAQIVE010002212.1:0-20844 GCA_034698285.1 Sminthurinus bimaculatus | reverse complement strand
TAAAAATCCATGAAGTCTTAGGTGTTGCGCTAGGAGGTCAAAGATTGGAGGTCAGCCAAGGAAAAAAATAAAATTTCATTTCACAACTTTTTCAATGTAGCAGGCAGAAAGAGCATTTAATTCTGAGCATTTTTCATAAAATAACCAGCATTCTATCTCGAACCGCAAGGCCGTTAGATCGATTTAAAGATTTCACCTTCAACTTTCCTTATTGAAACTCTCATCGCGCGGATCGCTCTAGAAGTCAAAGTTTCAAAGTTAGACCATTGCTGCCATGACAAAATATGCTCTACATCGCATGGGCTAACATCCTGAATTTTTTCAGATTTTTTTAAAGAAAAAATTTAGTATGTATTTAAGAAGGTCAAACCTTTGAACCCCTAGCGCAACACCTACGACTTAATGGATTTTTACCAAATATTTTTTTAAAATGTTTTCTCAGCCAGAAGTAACTTTTTGGCTGATGCTTTGTACGGATTTCATCGTTTGGGAGGTTTGAAGCACCCTAATACATATAGCTCTTCGTCTACTTCCCTTCCCCACTTGAGATCATATTGCACCACACCGCATTACGCCACATTGCACTAAACTGCAGTGCACTGTATGTAGTAGTAGCATATGCATTATGCATGCGTATACAATATACACAGTATGTTTTCAAATACCAACATCTTTTAACATTTAACTTTTGAAATGGGCCCATTCCAAATTTCTAAAGGGGTGCCATGTAATGTAATGTAATGCGATGCAGTGCAGTTTATAGCTAGTATAGTGCAATGGAATAGGCGATACAATTCAAAAGGGAGAAAACGTCTTTTGTTGGAGCAGTCCCAAGCCAAGCCAAAATTTAAAACTAAAATTGGGCTTGGGGTGACATAACGAGGAAAAGAAGAGCTTTTGAATGCTATGTATACTCACCTTCTAATACAGTATATAGTTACATATGTATACTGCTGTGAAGACGGAAATAAGAGGAGCAAAAAATGGAAGAAATAAAAGAGATGAACTAATTTTGTCTCTCTTTTAAGCCAACCCCTTGAAAATTCTAATGCAACTACGTATAAAGTTGAATACTATGTTAAATACTACAATAAAAGTTAAGTTTGATCGTAGGGTCTGAAGCTGTATTTGTTCTTGCAGTTGCAGTCAAATTTAAATTTAATTTTAAATTTGAATCGGCGTCGAAATTAATTCACACTATCAAAATATTATGGTACAATCCCAAAATTAGTTTTTGTCCCGTTCGATTTGTTATTACAACTCGAATTCAGAAGAGTTAATCATTGAACCGCCCTTAAATACGAAAATGTGAAATAATGTCTAGAATCTATTGTATCTAAAAGAAGAACCATACCACCCCTTGGTTTTGTTCTTGTTTTTGTTCATGTGACCATTATTATTGATGTTGTTGTTGCTGTATGTACGTTAACACCCCGATTTTTAATGGAATTTTATATTTGTGCTCAATCCGAGGGGGTAACACCAACCAAAGTCAAAGGCACAGGCAAAGACACAATGAAACAGTAGCTATGTAGGCAGTGGGAAGAAACGCATTTAATGTAATATACAATATAAGAGGATTTCTTCTCCATTAGCCCCTTGCTTCATGTATTTTTTTCATTTCGCCATTCATTCTCATAAAGTTTGATCCCATCGTGAATCCTGAATCACATTTATGCTTGTATGGCATAATGACGTATGTATTCCCTGTAACATTGTCCAATTTACAATATTTGGAATTTGGAGGCCAAGCTAATTCTAACTTGGAGAAATTATGAGTGTGTGACTATACCATAATTGAATTAGTTACTCTCACTTTAGGTTTATCTATAGAAATATTTGTACAGTAGTGTATGGGTTTAGCTGGTGGAACAGCGAAATACAGGAATATGATCAAGAAGTGGGAGAAGAAGAAGAAGGGACAAGCTTTGAGGAGGCGGTTGACTTCAAATGAATAATGAATAATCCGACTTCTCACGATGACTCTGATCAAATGAAAGGGAAATGAAATTTTTTCTTTATGAATTTAAGACTTTCTTCTCTTTTCCAAGCTGTATACAGGGAATACGTTATGAGCAGATATTGTAATAAATGGTAATGTCTAAGCTCTATAAAATCCGTTTCAAATATAATGAGAAGCTAATTATCTTTTATGAAAGTCTTTTAGTTTTACTTTTCAGTACAATGTGAAAGATACCACGCAGTAAATGTAAGTTTTTACCAGATTATCTTAGTAAACTCTGGTGATCGGCAAACGTTTTCATTTCAATTTTTTTCAAAATCAAATGTTGTAGCACAGCTTGGAACTTTCAAAAATTATTTAAAGCCTTGTTGGTTCCAAAATTTTGAAAGCCTGAAGAATCGGCAGCAGCAGTTGGTAAATCTGTATAAAATCAAGTTTCTCCCTTTAATTTACACAACAAATTGTGCTTTGCGTATAGTTTGAGTACATTTTACAAAAATTAAGGAAAAACAAGTTTTGATCACTATACTGTCAAGTCACTGAAATTGGAAACTCTGCTTTTACACTCATCTTTTGACCGTGGACATTATTGGACCCTGGACACTGAAAACTTGGACAATGGATAATCAAACTACCTTAATAACATCATTGCCAGCAAGCATTTGCTGTCAACCCTTTCAAATATCAACTACACTCCCGGATTCAAAATATATCTGAACACACAAAATCTAAAAGACAATCTGATTATTCCAGGACAGAGGAAGGGTTGTTTTTCTAATTCACGAGGGAAACATAATGAAAATGTCATGCTTAAGTCCTTTAGCGTTCGTTATATTTATGAACTGTGTCCACTGTGAGATGCAATTGAAAACTGTCATCTTAAATCTGCTCCCTCAATTTCCATTTTCATTCCCGTTTCCGTACAAATACATAAACGCACGCGGAGACAAGGGGTCAATCGCAGGCAATAAACGTTTGTAAAATGTTCACTTTTCACATATTATATACATATTTATTCAACTCCTCTGCATTTACGTGCATGTATTCCTCCCCCTCTTTCTACAATGCTCCCTCCTTTGACCTTTGAGCAAACATAATCCTAAAAAGACAGGGATGACAAAACATGTAAATGTACAATTCAATAAAATGTAGAGAATATACATACATATTTATATACATACAGTTCATCTTTCCCTCTGTCTTTCGCTGCTCTTTGTGTCTGTCACATTCCACTTTTTGACTTTCAATTTGAGGGAGGAGGCGGTGACTTTGTCATCACCACCAGATCAGAGCAGACAAGACCAGAAAGACCAGAGGAAATCAGTCAACCCTTCTCAAGCCAAGTTGCGAGATCTCGGGTAGTTCAAAGGACGAAGAGCCCCTCAAAGTACATACATAAATACATAGTGTAGAAATGGAAAAGTTAGGATCAACTTGCAAAGGCAGCGGTGGGAATAATAGAGATTGTAATTTCAAACTAAAATGCAATATGCATGCAAAACATAAGGAGGCGGAGTAGAAAGAGAAAAGGGAGAGAAACAGAATTGAAATAGAAACAGCAATCACCCCTTCTATTGTAGATACAATACAAACATGTATACTGTAGGATATCTTGAAAAATCTCGGCCTCTCCATTCCCCATTTTCTCCATGTCCTTCTCCCCGTTGAGTGAAAAGCAATTTTTCCAGAAAAAAAACATGATGCTCTCCTCCTTGCTCTTGACTTGTACAGATATATATATTTGATTTTCGGCATCGGACATTCATTGCCCAGGATTTTTCCATTTTCCCCAGCACACTAATACATAGGCTGAGAAAGCGGGGGAAAAGTTGAAGGCAAAGGGACAGTCCGCAATTGTATTGTACGGATACAAGTACATCGCATGTATGTATTATGTATGCATGTTTGGATCGTATGTATTGTATTGTGTTCAATTGTACTGTGACGGCATTATATACTTTTGATACACATACGTATGTTATGCTACGGCAGAGGAAGGAAGATGATTGAAGATGTCGGACAAGAGAACGAATGAGTCCTGTCCAACTTTTCCAAGTGGTTCATCCCGTCTTGAGCCTCCACTCTTTTTCTTCCTTATTTTCCTAGATACAGATACACACAATGTGCATACGGAAGAGGTAAAGGGTGAGTGAGTGCTTCCACGAATTCTTCTTCTTCTGCTCCATGTGGGTAAGCACTATTGCCCGTGTGCCGTAAAAGTTGAGACCTTTGGCAAGAATCCCAGATTGACCGGTCTTTGAGTGGGCGTAAGTACGACATAAAGCCAAGAAGGTTGAGGAAAGCAAATGGAGAAGGTTAGGAGATATATGCATTCGTCTTTTCATCGTCCTGACTACTACTGTCCGATCAAATCCATAACTGGTTGCGGAATTGAGGAGTTGGAGTGGATGAATGGAGAATGGCAAAAGCATTTTATGGGAGTCAAAGCAGGACTGGACACTGTGCATACATATTTGGATTGGCTTTGGATTTGGATTCAAGGTCTTATTCGTATTCGTATATTCTTATTCGTCTTAACTCGTCCGACATTTCTTGGAGAAATAAAACATCTTTGGGTAAAAATGTAGAAAGGGGGAAGAGGAAAAAAAGATGAAGGAATAAACATTTCTCTTCCTTCCGTCTCCGTCGCCCTTCATCCTCACTTTGGTTTTCTTTCTTTCCTTCTAGTGTGTTGATGGACTCGGAATTTATTGCTATAAAGCTATAACTCAACGTCATCTCCAAGTGGCTCTTCTTCATTTCTTTTTTCCTGTACTTCTTCCCTTTATAAGGATACAATGTATAATGCAACATAATATTGTGCAAGTAATATGTGCAATAGTCCTATCCATAAACCAACATGATATTATTATTTCTCAGTTTTACTCGTGTTTTTTACAACCCTGAAATCTCCACTCATTTCTCCGTGTAAAAACGCTCTTCGTTTTCTAATTCTACCCGGTTCTTATTAGGCCATCGAGAGACTTTCTGGTATTTTATTTCCACATTACGTACCATAGTGAAAATTGTAGGAAGCAACCTCAATATCACGGTATTTATCTGCAATCTAAAACCTATACGTGTACCCTGTAAAATAAGTTTCTAACTATTCATGAGGTTTAGCAGGTAACCCGGGCAATTTAGTCATTACCAATTCTTTCCCAACTTTGAAAAAAACCTTTTTTTAATAGAAATCACTAAAACGTAATTGTAGTTCTTATACCCAGTTTTGTGGTTTTTGGCCAAAAATGTTCTTGTGTAATTTACATTTTCATCTTTGGCAATACCAAGCCTTTATATTCAGGGAGTTAAAACGGAATAAAAAGCGGGCAATGTCGGACTTTTGCACATCTTTGCTGTTTTTCACTCTTTTTGCTGGCGCTATAACTATACAGCTAATATACAGAGAAAAGAATAGACACTTACATACAAAGAAACAGACAGAGTATGAAACCCGTTTATAACTTTCAAGTACATGGGCTTGACACACTGTATCGGGTACACTTGGGTGCTGTGTCATTCTTAATAGTAGACCACAAAAACAGTGGCAAGAAAACAGAAAGCAGTGGCAAAACTTTGCCAGTTTCACTGCAAGTGAAAGAACCGTAAATAGAGGTGGAAAATACAAACCCAAACCAGGCTCTTAAACAAATAGAAATAGAAATACAAGTACAAAAACAAGGAACAGTCTCACACTGTATACAGATATAACTCTGACGTTACATTACACTCGACTGTACCATACCATAGTACAACAACCAAGGATAGCTGAAACTCTTTGGAGGAAAAGGATAATTGTTCTACACACACTCTCCATCTTCTTTCTTGCTCTCTCTCTCTTGCTCCATAAAGGAGGACGGAACCATCCGTCCTCTCACGATAAGTTAAAGCCCCAACAGTCAAAAGTGTAATCATGCTGTCTCAAATGAGCCAGAGCCAAAGTCAGCACAGTGCGGCGGCTACGGTGTGGTGTGGCGTGGTACGATGGTGCTGGAGAAAGTATAAAGTTTATCTGGAGGAAACACAAGAAACCACATACGTGGGTCGTTTACACGGTACACTATGTAATGTATATAACCTACAGCTTTCTCCCATATTTTCTACAGCCTACGGTTTAGTTCACACTACATCGCACCATAGCGTACACTGTACTCTTTCGTGAAAATAGTTTAATGGTCGTCCAAAATGAACCACAGAAGCGTACATGAAATATCACCGGTTCCGCGAATTGGATTTAAAATACACAAAGCACCGCACCGTTTGTAAATTGTACAAAGTAAAGTGTGCTCCTGCTTTCCCTTGTTTTTGCTTTATGTTCAAAGGCTGTTGTTGGTGTTATTATTATTATTATACAGTTTTAATAAGCAAAAATATCATAAGCCATTGTTCTCCTTTCTCGTCTACTTTAATGCTCCTCTGAGCTCATAACTTTCCACTATGTACTTTTTCCACAGAAAAAGGAGGGCAAGCTGCTAAACGTAAAGTGTCATTAAATTTATTTTGCAGTATCAGAATGAGCAAGATTTTACTTGGAGGAATTTAAAAGCCAGCCATGGAAAACAAGAGAAAGAGTTTTACTCCTCAAGGACAAGAATTTTCTTGTACATATCTATGTACAATGTTCAAGCAAAAGAGGAGAAAGAGTTGGCCTTACTTATGGCAGAGCGGGGCATTCTTTCGCCTCATAATTGTGATTGAGCGAGGACAGCAATGTTGTCCCGACTCTTGGCTCATAACGTCAAATTTTCGGGCTAAGAGAAAAGTTGAGAAAACTAACCAAATCTAATGGGTTACAGGAGAGCCAGAGTTGTTGTTGCTATTGTGTGTAGTTCTAAATCTAAGTGTGGCTCCAGTTCTAGCTGTAGTTGTACATTCTCCACGAGTATCCATATCCATCCGAGCTGAGGCAAACTAACTAATAGCAACTCTCCTCAAGTCACTTTGTACTGGATGAGTTTTCCCAGAAAGATAATGAAAACTTGCCAGTATTTTCAATAGCAGCAAGGAAAGAGAACAAACCACCAGTGTAGAACCACAAGGCAAGATACAGAACAAGAGAGAGACAGAGAAAGAAAGAAAAGTGGAGGAAGGAAAGAATTATGATAACAATAACAGTGAGCCCAAGAAGTCTGGGTCGCAGAAGAGAGAAACAGTAAATCCACAATAATCTAAGGACTTGGACGAGTTGAGTTGAGACGAAACCGAGAGTGGAGTTGAAGCCAGAGTATGTAAGAGTTTCCCTTCAACTTCAGCTCAAAGAGTCATACAGTGGAGAAAGCAGGAGACGAAAGACGAAGATGGAAGAAGAAAAGGGGACATTAGGCCTTATATTATGAGCAGCCACGTAGGAACAAATGCCACCGTCAGAAGAACAAGAAGAAGCAGAAGAAGAAGAAGAAGACTCTGGCAAAGAATCATTTGGTTTTGGTGGTGACGCTGTCTCCTCCCTTCTTTCACATACATTCTCTAGGTTGCATTTCCGCATCACTATTACACCACCCTTTCGTCAAAAACTAAAAGTCCTTTATTTTACATTTCCATTTGCTCAATTCAACTCAGACGGAGGAATGACAGGAGGCTCACTGAATATTGTAGATACCAATATAGATGCAGCGCTTGGGGATCTTTCCTTTTCTGTGGTTTCCTCTATCATTCTTTTCAAATTACATATACATATGTATCTACTCCGTCCTTGAAGCTACGTGTATGTAGTATGTACATATAAATGCATATTGGAGCGTCATTCCATATAATTTCATTTCATATCATATGCAACTCGATCTAAAATGCCAATAAAGCTTCTCCAGGAAAATCATGCATTTCTCCAGAAATAACTGTTAGCGCACCCGCCATTAGATGTGTATACAATGTACAATGTACATGAGTATACGCTTACATCCACAAGACGCATAATATTGAATACATTCACATTCTGCCACTCTCAATCCTCAATTCAATTCCCCAAGGACGGTGAATATTGATAGGGGACCGCAGTCTCCTTGCTGTAGGTATTCTATTGCATTGTGTTTTACTGATATCTTGCACAATATTGTATTGGAGTGATACTGCATATTGCATCCGACTTCTTTAGTCACTTTCCCTTTTCAAGAGGATTGAAAGTCAAGGTGGAGGAAAAATGCCTGGAGAAATCGAAAGAGACTTGGAGCCGTCAGCCAACGTTACCCCTCAGGATAAAACAAAAGCTCGGATAATATGAATCTATCCGTATATTCATTTATATTATGCACATGAATCTTTCCACCTTCTATGTACATATATCCTGTACTACAAATTGCATGCACAAAAATTTCTTGGAAAGGGAAACCCTCAGCTTCAATAATGTTACTATTATTATTATTATCATCATTATTTCTGTGAGGTTGAAGTACCGTTCATTTCTACATGCACTTATTCCCATTTCAGCTCTCTTCTTCCATACACCTCCCGTATTACATACTCTGTTCTGTTCACGGGGAGATGGACGAGTAAAAGGTTGTGACATTTGCAATATTGGCTAAAATTACACGCCACCCCAACTCCAGCCATGCTTTTACCTCCCAAATTATGCAACCCGCATTGGGTTGGCTCTAGATTGGGATTGGGATCGCGACGGAGAGGGAGAAAGCCAACCCTCCACCATGGAATTGAATGAATGAATGAACGAATGAGTGAGTGAATGTAGATTCGAATTTTTTCCATCTTTCTCCCTGACATGTATGTAGATACCATGTACCGTTTACATATTACAACATGCATTTGGTAATAAAGAACAAGTTACACTTGTGTAGGAGCGTTATGCATAAATTTGTGTATATTTAACTGCAATACTTTGTGCATATGTTAGTATGTACAGCAGCCCTGACTCTAATATGAATGTACGACGGGAGTAAAGGGACGGAAATTAGATTTCCTTGAAATCCAAAAGAGTTGCATCCCTCTGGAATGAATTTTCATTTTATATTCAGCCTCCCTCTCCTTTGCCCTGCTCCTGGTTCTTTAGTGGAGTCCATGTTCATTGCACATTGTACATACATAGAGCAAAAGTAAAAGTAAAAGCAAAAGTATGAGTATGAGTGCTAATTCACAGGGAGAATTGTCTCATAAATTGGTGAGTAAGTTGGCTAAAGCTAAATGTTTCCTCCTACTCCAACTCCCTTTCTTTTCTTCCCCGAGTACAAAAGCAAATTTCCAACTGAACAAAGAACTATATATATATAGTCTTGCGGCTTCACTCTGGGAGAAATTTTGAATTTTAATTTATCACCTATGCATTTTTCATTTCATTTCCTTTCATTCATTCGTGGGGAATCGAAGGGAGACGGGAAAAAGGAACTGGAAAACTGAAGAGAATGGCGGCGTGACTTTTCACTTTAATCACCATTAAATGCACCTTTTCCCTCGTGTTTACATCCTCATTTGCATGTTTCACTGTATTACTCTATATGTGTACATACATATAAGTATGCAATATAATACACTGTAGTCAAAGTTAAAGTCAACCAAGTCAAGCAAAACTAGGACCAAAGATTATGCTAAGCGGAATTTCTTCAATCCAATTTCTGATATTCCTTGCATATTTAATTGCCCATTTCACAAGTTTGTTATTCTTCTTGTTCGATTCACTAGCAAGTTCAACAGCCGGAGTAATTTTACTTATGTTTGTATACATTATACGTACACTTTTTTAGGGGGTGAAAAATTGAACTAGTTTTTCCTAGCTGGTAGAATATTCTACAAAAATTCCGAATTCATTGGCTTCTAATTTCTTCATTATTTCCCTGAATATTGAGTTGATAGTCTATGTAACAATAATAAAAGTCGAGAGGACTTTGACTAGAATTCCAGTTTGAGTTTGAATTCAAAATTGGAATGAAATAAGATGAAGATGAAGACGAAATGAATGAGAATTTGGAATGAATGCTTGCTTCTCGACTTCCCCCATTTTGATGTTCCATTCTTCTTATTCCGATAGAAGGTGAGTGTACATAATAGATGCATACGTACATACGATAGTTTTATAATATATGATGCAACATTAGTCTGGCTAATGAATTACAATGTAACCCCATGGAGTGTATTTTTCGGCTCATAAACTTGCTGCGTAATTACAACATTCATATTACAAGAAGAGATAGAAAGGGACAGAGAGAGAGAGAGAAGAGAGAACTACATGGAAAACCAGACCAAAGGAAAGGCGAGGGAGAGGAGAGAGAGACAGACAGGCAAATATACTGTGATCCGAATCTTTTCCACCTTTAATTGTTCCCTAAGGCCATCTTCACTTGCCTCATATATGCATACAGCATACATGCATACACATACAATATACATTGTACACAGGCCACGGACGCCATTAACATTATTTGGGCATCGGACGGCAGCAAAGTAGTCGCACAGTATTTTACGTATCTGCCATGTGCATACATATGCATCCGTATATTATCCCAGTGAATCTCATTTTGGTTGTGGCTTTGACTTTGACTCTTATCGTATAATATAAAATACCACAGTAACACACAAAACATGGTATAATCGAATTCGGGGTAATTCATCCCGTATAATAATAATCATAGTCGAAAAAGACCCTTCTCATTTCATTTCATTTCGTTTCATTTTGCTGCAGTTACGTCTTAACAACCTAACACAAGGAAACATGATACAATGAAAAAGGAATCGCCGGACAAGACAAGGCAATATAATATACAGCCAAATAAAGAGAAACTTACGACGGCTGAACTTCTGCATCTACACAATAAGCTTACATACACACATACACACATACATACATGTATGAATGTGAGGAAGCTCCGAAAACCATAAAGCAATCAAGTCATTGATATTTACAAGAACGAGTCAAAAAATGTTCGCCGAAAGGTTTCCCATTTTTTACCCATGTATGTATAATGTGGGTAATTCATGACTCTCTCGGTTCTCGGCTCCTCTTGTAAATAGTTGTAAACTTGTAAGTAGAAAATTAAACTCTCTTTTTCATGAACACTGGGAAAACAGGACGAAGGAGAGAATATGACATGACAAAACATTTTGCTGCACAAATACTTGCATATGTACACAGGGCAAAGAAAAAGAAAGAAATTTATTTAGAGTCTGACATAAAAATCTGTTCCTCTCCTTAAAAAGAAAAGGAAAAAGCCAACACACATTTTTATTTGTTTGATCCATCCACAAAATCCATATTTCTCATAAAATACACACATGCATACATGCATACAGTATGCAAGTATGCTATACGATATAAAACACGAAGGGAATCTTTGCGCTTGTTTGTGAGGATGAACAGAGAGATTTGTTTGGAGCTTCTTCTTCTTGCTCAAAATAATATGACGAGTCATCGTGATCTTTTGTCTGTGTGTGTGTGTGTTTGTAGTTTACTGACTCTGTATTCCCTGTATAGTTACACGTATAGGTAGAGCAAAAGCAATACCAATCCTAAGCAACACCAATATCAATAAGCCAAACGGGAAGATGGATAGAAAATGGAATTCCACTTTCGGATCGGATTTATCTCTCGACGTATAACTGTTTGCCACCCATCCATCTCCCACCAGTTAGTTCATATTTCAAGGAGGAGGGTTGAGACTAGTAGAAGGAACCCGCGTCTGATAAATGACAACATAAACCATTCGACAAAGACATTGCTCACACTGATTGTGATTCCAGCGAGCGAGCTTTGAGAAAGGGCAATTGGAAACGAGTCTTTCATTTCTTTACCCCAAAACACTCACAAGAGCAAACAGTGGTGATTCTTCTATATGTATGTATGTAATAGGATGAAGTCATACCTGCACAACCATCTTACACATATGTAGATGTATCTTATGTTTTTCTATGGCGAGGCATCTTCATCCTCACCAACAATAAACCAAGCCATAGATTTTTTTAGGTACTTCAAACAATAAAAAACATTATTTCGAATCCAATCCATCCAATATGCCTGCCTGCCCTTTTGTTTTTCTTGTGGTGCATATGTATAAGATACATACACAGATTTTTTCACCCTTTTTTCTTCGTCTACTTCGTCTACATCGAACGAAACGGAGAAGAAAAAAGTTGGAGGAGTAAAAAATAACATTAGATTTGTGTAAAAAGTACTTATTCACTCTCCTCTTCAATCAGCCGTCCTCTTCACTCTTCAAGGCTCAACTGGGAAAATATGGCGGAGAGAAGAGGTACAACAAAGTAAAGAGTAAATTCCTCTTGAAGTTCTCTTGCTGGTTCTCGCATTTCTTCTTATGTTGTTCATCTACATGGATGGGTATCCAAATCTCATGCACCACCCATCGTCTTGTAAACAAAAGTGTAATGTGTGTACTTTGGGTGTAATATCAATAAGAGGCTTTTACAAAGACCGAAATTTCCTTGAAAGTCTCGAATTACCAAGATCAATAACAATATAGTTGCCAATGGATTTACATCACCAGTGAGTGATGTACATTGTACATGCATTAAAAAGAAGGGTGTGATATTAAATTTACAGGTGCTATCAAAATCTCTGGATCAAGTTTCAAAGGATTAACTTTAATAAATATTAATAACAATCACAAGTATATAAACACAAATTGTAGCCCTAAAAAATCTTGGGGTTGTTTTCTCTTGATCTGGAAACTTACTTGGGTCAAAGACCATCGTATCCAAAAATATCTCCAGCAAGTTCAAAAAGACGCTAAACTTTTACGAAAGTTTTCTTTTACGCAATACAAAAACTTGCTCATTGATCAAAGATAGAATATATTATTATGTACAAGCATGTAGGTGTATATTTATCGTCGTTGGAAGATCTTAGGCAACCAACCCAACTAACGGTTGTGCCATTATGACGTCAATTGTTGTGAAACGGAAAGTTGGACAGTTATGGCTGGACACGAAGGAATAAAACTTAAGCGGCCTTATTATTAATCCATTGGATTCTTCCTAATCTAAAAGTCCAGAGAAAAAGAGGGAACCCACTATACGCAAAAAACACGAAAGAAAAGAATGAAATAAAATGGAGGATAAAAATGCAGCCTTAAGGTGATTCCCAAAGAATTCCACAAAGAATACTTGAAAAAGACGTAGACGGAGAGAACAAATAAGAGCGACAGCAAAAGAGGGAGAGAGAGAGAGAAAGCACGTCTCTAATCACCCATGCCTCGACGTCTTAATTCATATTTAATGACTGAAAGGAAGTCTCTGATGAAAAACTCCAGCAAGGGCAAACCAAGGACCAAATGTGTTCTTTATCCAGGCAAAAAATCAGCCCACCTCCACATCCACTTCTCTATATTGTGAGCTAGTCAAGCCTGAAATGACTATATGGAAAATTCTCCAGCCGATTGCATTGCTGCCTTTTTCCTGGCCATTGCCTTTGCTCTTGCTATTGTATCTAATATTCAGGATTCTTCTTCTATGACTCTTTTAGCGCCCCTCATTTTTCTCCTTGGAATGACTCTCTCATGCTTTTACTCCTACAACATCATCCCCATCTTCATTATCATTGTCTTAATAATAATCATAATCATAATAATAATATCGTGTAATATCCCATTACACGACGGAACATCACGAGCCTTCCCTTTCATTTTTCCACAGTTCTTAAGCATACTTTATGACGAAATTCCAGAGGACGTGGCTGTGGACAGAGATGAGGATGAGGAAAAACAAGAGCCAAAGCTTGGCTTGGTTTTAGCTTGAAGATTCAGAGTAAGCAGGGACAACTCTCCAACATTTCATATTTCATGGTTATAGCTCATCTCGACGGCTTAGGCCAATATTATTAAGGAATTCCAAAAGTCTCCCAGTCTCCGACTAAAAAACACGTTGTAAAAACGTAAAAAGTTAAAGGCAGTGCTAAGACAAGGGCCGAGAGAGAATGAGAGACGACAGAACAGAAGGATGACTCTGGCTTTGGCTTTGGATTTGGCTACAGGTGAATTAGATTAGAGATTCCTCACTGGAAAAAATATGCGGCGAGAGAAAAAGACAGGCAGAAAGAAGAGAGAGCTCAACTGTATAAATATGATGCACAATACGGTGTAAATGTACAATAATAATACAGTATAATGTGTATACAGATGAGTTCCTCCGAATACCAGGCAAGACAAGAGAAGGTAAGAAGGCGGCCGGGAAAGAGCAAAAGAACAAGAAGGCGAAGATGACGTGTCTCCTGTGAAAGATTATGATTATGTGTGTGAAACACTCTTCTTTCGTTCATTCCTCATAAGGTTGAGGATGAGATGAGAAAATATCACGTGGAATAAGCTGTACCATACATATACATTGGATTATGAAGAGCTTATTTCACTACACATTCTGGAGTCATTGAGCAAGTTCCATTGCATTGTAGGACATTACCTATTGTACAATACGAATACGAATAGGAATACCTTTGCCTAATATAATGTAATATCACACGGCATTCCCACATCCAAAAGAGAAGAGAGAAAGAAGAAGAAGACGAGGATGACGATCTTCTGGGTTTCTCATCCTCAAGAATTTTCTTGTCATGCTCTAGTCTCCCTACTCAGTGTTCGGTGTTCAGTCGTGCTTTTGTAATACTTTCATGCTCATGTCATGCTTACTCCTTTTCACTAATACATACTGTATTCCTGTAGTTATACACTCGCCGCCATTTCCATGTTCATAATGTGCGGCTGAACAGTTCCCAAATGGAATGGATCATCGTAGTGTGTATGAACATTGTACATGTGCATATGTAATGAAATGTATGGAAGTTGATATGTAGGATGTAATCACGAGAGAAAAAATCTTGAAAATCTCAAACTCATATCATAGATCATAGAGCATGCAGACAGGTAGAAAAATTGTGCATATATAATATACATACAACATATTGTACATCTATGCACACAAGTGCTTTCGCCTCCTGTCTCCCCATCCGTCCACATGTTTATAATATCTGCATTCTGCATTCAATGTAGGTACAGAGACACCAGAAATGCAATGAAATGCTCGGCAAGGTGAATGTTGAATGAAATACCTCGTGCTTGCCTACCGATCAACATATCTTTAGATGATATGAACATCAACATGGATATGTACATGAAAATGAAGTTGAAGTTGAAATTGAGCAAGAAGCCAGCGTATTATAAAGATGAAGAGTCACACCTTGGAATCCCTAATCCGCTCAGCTCCAGCCAAAATGAACAGAGGACAAAAACAGTTGGAAAACAGCACCCGGCCAAAAACAGCCCATGTTGAATTAAATTGAGGCTGGAGACAAAATCATACGACGATTCATCGGGCGGTTAACATTATGTGTGTATTCCAGAGCCACATGGCCGATTTACAAGTTTTTGTCTTCACAAAAACTCCTCGTCCCTTGGTTTTTAATTCTGGCTTTGTGCAACTGTCAAAAAGTTAAAGTTTCTACTATAAGCACTAAACCCACAATGTAAAATTATGGAGGTTTTTCAACCAGTTTGTAAAAATAAGCGTAAGTAAATTACTTAAAAGTCTAGGAAATCCAGATTCGTACACAGCATTTAAAAGTTTTAGCTCTTTTAACGTATTTCATGCCAAATCTCCGTAATGCTTAATTTCCAGGAACGATAATTCACTAAACCTTTTTGTTTCTTTGGACAGTGTATAATTTCTCCAAACAATTTGCTTGTTGTTGACTTGCAGTAATGATGATGATACTTTGAGGCTGGTGATCAAAGGGCAAGATTACACTTTAATTATGAACCGGCCTGACAAGTTGTTATTCCTGTCGTACGTCCTGCGAGTATTGCATGTATGTATGCATACACGCATGCATTCATATATTTATAATGCATGTGTGCAGTATCCAGAATTTAACGTAGCCAGAGTTCAACTTGGCGCTGGAATTCATATGAAATTTCATCTAATGAGTCTGTATGCACGAGCCGTGCGATTAATTCCAGCGATGTGCGATGCATATTTATTTCTGTGGAAAGTGCAGTCAAAGTCTCGACTCTGGACACATCCAACAAGACAGCATGACAAGTGAAATTGAAACTGAGGCCAAGGTTGAAACTGAAATTCAAGTTGAAGATGAGTCAAAAGCTAGGGAAACACATCCAATGCAGTATACTATGTGTTTATTACATTATTATTATCCATGTTACTTACTAGTATATGGAGAATGAAAGAGAATGAAGGAATCAACGCTTGTGAGAACGGAGGAACGAGACGCAATAAAATTTTGACAGATATTTGTACTTTACGACTCATCTTGATAACTTTACATGGGTAATTAGACTTACTTAGACTTACATTAACTTTAAATGTGTGTCTTCATGCTAATAGTCTTTCTGTGCATGTTCCATGTTCAAGTTGCGTTCTCAGTGTGCTAAATGTCAGGCTAAAATATACGAAGGGAGTGAAAGAAAGGAAAAAGCAGAGCTGAGAAGATTTGACTATCTCGAAAGGCTTAATTTTATAACCACCATATAAGTTCATTATGATCGTATTATAATAATGATAATGATAATAATAATCGTAATAACGCGAATGATAATAAAACTTTTAAATCCACTCCTCGGCTTCTCACTCTCACTCCTAATCTCGCCCTATATGTATATAAAATACTTCCCCTATCCGGTTTATCCACCTACTTATTTATCTATCTATCCAGCTACCCCATTTTTCTATACATACATCCGAAGTCACCATTCACAATAAATATTCTTGTGCACTCAAAATTCAAATAAATTACAAAAGTGAATGTAAGTTTAATGGATAATTCATGAAAAGGCAGGGAATTGCATAAAAAAATAAAATTTATTGTTCCTTCTCAAATTGCTGCTGCTTTGATGCACGTTTTACCCATAGAAATTATAGATGTGGAAAAATAAAAACGTAAGCACTTGCTCTATTTAAATTGATCAAAAATGAAACTACATTTAAAAAAAAACAATTTTTCAAGAACAGTTGCATGGCAGATATTTTCCTTTATTTTTCCAAAATGTTCTCCAGTTATATTTTAAATAGGATAAAGTATGATCGTTTTTACTTTACGCTCGTTTTATCGATATTCCCAACGTAAAAACAATTTCACTTTACTTTTACTTCAAGCTCAATGCTTGATTTTATCAAAGTTCTTTCTCGTTCCGGGGCATTTCTCTAGAGTACAAGTAAGATGAGATGCAGAAAAGTGTCGAGATGTTTGACCAAAGGGGAAATTTCTATGTAGATGTATTACGGTAGATAGACGATAGAATAAGATGCTACAGTTCTAGCTTCACTTCAATCTACATCCTCAATTTTGGCATCACCCTCAAACCAAAACCTGAAGAATACCGTTACCGCTGAACATTTAAGGCTGGGAGCTATTTTCATTTTGAAAGCCCAATATTGAGGGGGAATATATTGTGGAGTATGTCGTATTGCTATTGCAATCACCGCCGCCATGTACATAATATGTCGATCGTCGATAGACAATAGCTCCAGGAATACTGGATAAAAACTACACATGAATAAAGGGTCCCGTTCACAATCTTCTGGATTCACCAGTCGGTTGAAAATCTAATGCAAAACTAGTGATGTGAACAAAATCGGAAATTCGCCCATTGCTTAGCCTATGCCTTGCATCTTATTCCATAATACATTCTACTTGTTTGCTGCTTTCAATATCGTTGGTTTTTACTCCAGCTTCTTCATAGGACCCTTACTTCCGTTTCTTGTTTGTTTTCAATTGTTGTTGAAGAAACGTATAAGGAGAAATCCAAGTTTAAAGGTACTCTTTTCGCATTTTTTTGTTTTTGTTTTAAGACGTTTTATTTCGATTTTTTCATGATCCCCCCGTTTACCCTGCCCTACTTGTACTGATTTTTACAGGAGATACAAAGCAATGCAATGCTATCTCTACTTAAATTAACGTAACTGAATTTTGGTACTGTATAATATATGCATAAAAAATTACTGCGAGGCGTTTATGTCCATGTCCAAACAACAAAAATAAAACCAAACGCACTCCTTCAACCTTTAGAATTGAGCGAATTCACCAGTAAAGTGTAAGGTTGTAATATTTAAGCTACTATATACAGGCGTCATATTATTTGAGGGTGATTTCAATTCAAGTTAAAATTGAAATTCGCCAGCTGGCCTGAGAAAAACCCGCCTTTTTCAATAAAATAAAATCCATAAAAAGAACTTTTCATTCGACTCACTCATTTATCTTTTCGTTTATTGGCAAAAGTAGCTGTAGAAAAAACGGTATGAAATTCGGATCGAGATATGCTTGAGAATTACAATATAATCAACGTCCTCCGGTTTGTTTGAGAATGATGACGACGGCAATGATGTTGACGATCATGATGGTAAAGGCGTTGAAAATGACGGAGAGTCGGAAGGCGAGCAAGTTGAAGATGAAGCGAAAACGAGGATTGGGCAGCAAATCTCAAATGTTTCTAAAGCACGTCAAGCATACAAATCCTTCATTTCCCCTTTCAAACTTCTTTCCTCTCAACTTCACTTTTATTTAACTCTCTCTCTCTCTCTCTCTTACTCTTTTATTCTCCTGTTTGATGTAAATATACATATTTTGTGGAGGTCCGTGTAATGATTATACTGCAAAAAATGGCCCCATACACATTTAGCATTTTATACATGTTTTCCTGCATTTTCCTCGCTCACTTTAGTAAATGAGTTTTCCACCACAAAATTGCCAGACGCCGAAAGTGGAAGTCCGCCCGTTTCAAATGTATACATATGTACAATGTACATAAGCAACTGATTATGTATTCCCTGCATACTGAATAAACATGCATGCGTAAAATGAAAGTGGACTATAAACGAAAGCCGTAGATAGAGCATCATAATGTTGATTACTGGGCTAAAGTGGAATGGGAAAGGGTTTTCCGTTTACACTTTTACACTTCCTCCCTTTGAGCTCTCTGCATTTTCCGTGTATCGAACAGTTTTTTATCTATATTATCATCATTATTTGGACATGAACAGGGGAAAGTGGAGAAAATAAAAGTAATAGTGGTATGAATAAAATGAACTTGCAACTTTCACTTTTAGCTTTTTTATATTGATGAATTTGTTATTTAGATGCTTGAGAGTGCAGACATTCTAATTTTCAAGCATATTTTAAGCCATGCCAGTCACTTTTCAGAATATTTAAAAAGGTCATTTATGAGCAACGCATTTTTTCTTTCATTTCCACCCACGCATTTTGTGGATAATTGATAATGTCAGTATAGTGCCATTTTTTGAAAGCCATAAGCCTTAATATGAATTATGGAACGAATACGGATGCTTTTTCTTAAAATGAAATATAACAAGTTGAACAGATACAGATATCATGATCAAAGAAGAAGATGATGCTTGATGCTGTGCATAAGAGCTATAGTCATAGATGACATTATACATAGAACAGTAGAGAAAAGGATAAGGAAGAAGCTTGGCTTACCGTCAAACGTGGGCGAAGTGTCGGAGGCGAGCACGGCAGATGTGATGATAGCCAGGATGGTGAGAAGAGCAGAGGTGACAGTGATTGACAGTCGACTCTGGCTTTTACTCCGCTTACGGCATCGAGGACATGACTCTTCCATCCTGCTCAGATTCCACAGAATCATCTGGTCTCGATGACTATTTGATTAGCTTCAAAAAGGGAGAAGTGACTTTAGTCCTTCTCGGGTTCTGGTTTTGGTTTTGGTTTGGGCTTGGGCTGTTGGCTTTGGTATCGGGTTGAGAACCAAAGACAAGACAAGACGGGACCAGAGCAGACGAAGACAAGAAGTCTTCGACTTGACTTGGCTTTGGTTTGTCTTGATATGGCTTCCTTCTCGTCTTATGTATGTATAGTGGAAACCGGAGAAAGGGGACGAAGACGGAGGAAGCTGCTGGAGAAGGGAGCAGATGCCACACACCACAGATTCAATTGATGATCTTCTTCCACAAGTCCTCTTTACTTCAATTTACTAACGCTGAAAGTCTCCGCTTCTCTTTCTCCTCCTTGTGAGATACTAGACGTCTTTATATAGCCGTATTTTGAAGGATTTCTCCAGGACTAACTTCAAGTTCCTCGAGTTTACAAGTCTATGTCCAACTCCAATTCTAAATGGATATATTTCAACTTGTTTCCGCCGCTGAAACAACCTAATGGAAAGAAATGCCAACACTTATTTAAGACGTTGAAAAATTGACTTACGGGGATTACGCGACTTTTAACTTTTCCCCGGAAAATGTGGAAAACCCGCCAAGGAGAAAGAATGAAACAAAATACAAAATCACGCGTAGATAATATGACATGCACAAAACATAATCGGACAGAAAGCATATCAAGAGTATGTAGTCATAGCACAAATACATAGAGTATACGCAAACAAGTGCACAAAGTCAGTATATCAATTCTGTACTGTACAGAGAAGAAATCTGTAAACTTTTTCCATTATCACTAAATACACAGTAATACACTTTGGGCTGTTTGCTTTTCAACCCCTCCATTCAATCCATCGTCATCGTCATGTTGTCTTGTGACATGTCGTGTCATTTTGACTACACCACACCACAACACATCATAACATAATACACACAAGAACAAGATCACAGGAATTTTCATGTAAATATACACAATGCACAGTACACACAACGAAGAACATACATACATACACGCACAAAACACACAAGTACAAAGATTATAGAGTTTATTTTGTGGTCGTTTGTTTAGTAAATTGATTCACCAACTATTTTCCTCGGTATTTGCCTTCCTTCAAATTAAACAATCAAGTCAAGTCTACCCTTTCCACAAAGACAAACTGGTCTCAACTGCTTGTCAAAAGTCTTGAGTAAATCTCAATCTCAACGTTTACAACGTGCAAAGTATTGACTTGTTTGAATTTTTATTTTTTATGTATGTAGAATTGATCAACTTTAAACAAGTTAAAGTTGTCCTG
>JAQIVE010002211.1:0-20850 GCA_034698285.1 Sminthurinus bimaculatus | reverse complement strand
TTCAGGTTGTGTCCCAAGTTTTACTTTCTCCACAAACGTTTAAACCCCTCACAATTCAATCAACAGTTTTGTTTTTTCTATACGCTAATAATTATTTTTTTATTGCTATTGTAATACGTACCTAAATGTAAATCATGTCTTAGGTGAAAAATCCAAAAAAATTCTACTCTAAAAAACCTCTCTGTTGTTTAGATTCGTTTGACCCCTCCACATTTTCATAGCAAACAGAAGACAGATGTAAAGTACAAAGTACAATATGAGCAAAGGACAGTTGATAATTAAGGAATTAAAGTAGAATGTAATTAACTTTCATGCTTATTACGTGTGTGTGCTTTATACTTGATACACATGTTAGCCGTTTTTGGCAATATGTACGTATCGAATGGGAATAAATACACACAAAAACAATGTAGAAATAGACAAGAGCAAGAAGACGAATGAAGCTTGACAACAACATGTAAGATTTGGTATCATTTCCCCTGGTCGCTCCTTTGAATAGTTCAAGTTGGTTCAAGATTGAAACAAGAGTATTGAAAATTGAAATCAATTAAAAAAGGGACAAGAAGAAGGGAAAAGTAAGGAAAGTCACATGAAGAAATATTTATTATCTGGACTCACATTATTCATCCGCAACCATGTTATTAGCCATTAATCGCACATGTCCAAGTACTTACGTACAACGCCATTAATATTATTATTCTGTATTCTGTATCATTATTGCATAGTTTGTATTTTGTACAGTAAATAACACATATTATTATACAGCAATAACAACAGTGCTTGACGCACCTCCAACAAATTTTTATCATGTCCACAAAAGTCAAGCCAAGAGTACAAACGTACGATAATAGTGCATTGTATTTTTCTATATCGTTATACATATATTATATGAAAGTAAAAAAGGAAAAAGAAGTAGTGCATTATCATTATTATTATCTTCATCATAAGAGAGAGACAGTAACAATATCATCATCTTGATGTAAATCACAATTTTTTCGTGTGATTTATCCTGTTAGTGTTGCACCCTTTGATGTCCCAATCTAAACTATATTATGTACATACATAATACATAGTGTACATTGAAAAATTACAAGGTTTAAAACAGTGCAAATCCAAATACACGTAAATTGTCCATTTACTATGCTATGAAATTGCATGGTACATAGTACATACAGTATTTGCAGTACCAATACAAATAACAACAAATGTACAAAGTCAAAGTCAAGGAAAGCGAAGGAGGAAGACATACATATAGATTAAATAGAGACCAAGACAGAGAAAAGGGTCGGAGCCGTCGAAAAAAGTTATGGATATGAAAAGATAACAACAAAAACACAAACAAGAACAAGAGAGCTAGATGGAAAGTGAACAATAGAACAATTTCTCACATCTTTATCCCAATACATACACAATTACAGAGTTACAGAGGTATCATTTTGAAAAATATACCGTTCAATTTGACCCTCATCTTTCTCCATTCTTTGCTCTCTCTCCGTCTCTCTCTCTTGGACACTCAATTGTCAATACAAAATTCAACTCTCAATTCGATCAAGTAAAAATTGACTCAACGGACTTTGAACACTGAATGATGAGTCAGTTAGTTCTAGATTTCAATATGGACATTCTGAATCTATAAATGCTGACACATCCACATTTACAATTTACAGTCCACACACAATAGCCCCCAAATACCTGCTGAATACACTTCCACTTCTTTCTATATTACAACTGTTTATATTTTGATTGTGCTTGACGTTGAATTTTGTATTTACAACAATCAACATGGATGGACGTGTCGAGTAAATAAGATGGTATGTAATATGGAGAGAGGAATTTGACAGAGAGATGGAAAGAAAGAGAAACAAATTCCATTTCCTATTGTCAATTGTTCCCTTCCTTCACCCCCACGCACATAACATATCTTTGCAGTATTATTCTCCATTCTCCATTCAGAATCATTGTGAAAAAATCGCGGTATGGATCCATCCATTAATCCTGCATAAGTATTGTATGTATATTGTACTTGCATTTTCTCCAAATCAAAACATGAATAGGAAAACACAGGAGGCAAAGTCAAAGCCAAAGGTGTTGGTAAAGAAGAAAAAGAGTTAATTTGTAAAGATTGCTCTGAATTGTACATTACACAGATTTGACTTTTGACTTTTGGACAGCGAGCAAAAAGCTTTTTTCATATTATTATGTTAACATCCAAAGGTTTTGAAGAAAGCTTGAAGAGAAAAAGATATTTAAATAACATTGAGAAAAATCAAGTTGAATTCTTTGCGCAATGTCAAAGCTCCCAAGTATTTTACCATGATTATGACTACATGATATGATTCATCATAATCATAATATAAATGTGAGATGTGTAATATGATACTTGAATTATCCATACATGAATAATTCCAAATGGTCATACATATTATAATAAAAGCATAATATAGAAAAGGTAACAAAATACTTATAAAATACTCTCATTGAGACTTATTATTTTACTTTTAAAAACTCATGTGTAACAGAACAGGGGAAAGACGAAGAAAAATAAGAAGAGTTTGAAGATGAGCAAGAAGACAAACTGTGCTGTTATTTTTAATATTATGTTATGTTTATATGTTGAATGAAGATGAGGATTGCAAAGGAGGAGAAACTATTTACTATTTACGCATATTTGCGCATCAGCTGGCCGTCTCTCTAATTCTTTGTATGGACTCGACAATGCATACCATAGCCATAGCCATAGTCGCACAGGCAAGAGAGAGAGAGAGAGCCAAAAATTGTAAAAAAATAATAAATATAATAATAATACACATTTATTTATTTACCTACGTATGTGTGTGTGTGTGTGTATGTGTTTATGTGTGTGTGGAAGAGAAAAGAGCAGGGAGATAACACAAGAGCAAACAGCATGCACTAGTTCATATATGGGAACGCAAACTACAACCATACACGATACGAGACATATGATACGATACAATACCAAATAAAATATAAAATACAATGAAATAAAATGCGAGCACAGCACACACACACCAAGAGTCTAGGAATAGTTTGAAAAAGTTTGGAAATATTTCACAATATCAGGATTTTTACCATGTACTTACACATTACACAGTACACATACAGATAGAATGAGAATCTCATCCTCACCAGTCCCTGCCTGTGCAACTTTGTGAATATGCTACACATTTATACATGCACTCGTACATATTATAGATACACGATGATGATTACCATTACAATTAAAATCCGACCTCAATAGTAAAATAATAATAATTATTATTATTATTGTTGTGTTAGGGTCCATAAGTCCATGTCCATCTCTATGCTATGCACTGCACATACCATAATGTAAAATCCAATGAAAGCATTTTCACTACTTACATACATGTACATAGGTGCATAGTTTATAGATCCAAGTTTATTTATTTATGGGGACTCGAGAGATTCTTTTTCTCAAATCAAGAGTGCACACAAACTGCTGAACAAGGAAAATTGGATATTGACGAAAAAGAAGGTTTGAGATACCCATAAAAAGTAATCAGCTTCGTTTTTCATCTCCTTTTCAATTTAAACTTTGACTCATAATGAGAATCATGAGGTGCTTTCCCATATTCTACATGAATAAGTATGTATGGATTCAAATGTTAGAGAAGGTGAAGGTTTACGAATCCAAATTCAAACTTTTTCCATATTATACACACACAAATGTATTTAGCTGCAGATATTTTAATACGTGGTTCAGTCACCTCCATCATCCATCCCACAACAATTAAGAGTAAAAAAAAGGTGTCACTGTCATTACATTTTCTCATTTCCCATAAAAAAGTGTTTGCTATAATATAAAAAGGGAAATTATTTGTAGCTCAAATACAAATACATAGAAAAACTTTACAGACAAACAAAAATGAAAACGACAACAGAGATGAAATATTAAATTATTCTTTACTAAAAATCAAGGTTGCATTTTGCAAGTGCAAGAGCCTTTGACCCTAATCGACGATATTAGTACGAATCATTAGCACACCGTCAGTCAGTACATTCCTAATTTCACTGTACATGAGTATAAAGTATAGTCAATATTATTGTGAGGCAGTCAGCCAAATTGATTTGTAAATTAGTAAATAAAAGAAATGGAAATTGTCTGGGTTGTAAAATTTTTTGGGAAAAGGAAGTAGGTTAAAGACTATAAATGTAATAATGATAAACTATTAATAATGATGAGAATGTATATTATAGAAAACATAAAACATGGCCAGGAAGAATCATATAGAAATACATACAACACAAATCCTTTGACTGATGTGGTATAAGGTATAAGCTATGCGGTATACTGTAGGTAATGACAATACAGAAGAATCAATAATATATTAGATTTAAAAAGAGGACAAATTAATACCTTATACACTATAATACTGTGATACCTAGCCAATAACAACAACAATAATTATTATTTTGATTGCTCCTACTATTTTTGCATAGTTAATTTAATGTCTCTTCATTCGATATGGTAGTCGTTAATCGTATCTACCTATTTATAAGTTGGTACATATTATATTATGGATGTGTAATGTGTAATGTTATCACGAGGATGACTTGTTAGTTGTTCAGTTCAACACCCAACTTGACTCGGATAAATGTAAGATGCAAGTATACATAGTAAGTACGTCTTATATTGAGTAGCATAATAATAATAAAAATATTATTATTATGATTGCAAACTTTAACATAGATACTTTTACATGTATACTACATAAATCCCTTGCTATGAATAACCTTTTGTTCTCTTTCAATCTTCAACTTTCCACAGACTTTTGACAGTATGTACTGTAATAAGTAAACTGTGGCTCTGCATAGTTCTGGTTCTGACTGCACTGCTGTGCAAGCTTTAAGGTTAACCCAGAACGATATACACATAGACATTAGCTAGCACTGCCAAAGCTTAGCCACTCAACTCGATACAGTAATAATAATAATTTTTTATTCTATTGTATTGTTGTACAATTATTACTATATATACTCGTTGATTCCTCTTGCTTCTGCAGCTTTTTAATACATACATATACAGAAAAGAAAAAAATTAGCTCGCGTCATTTGCACATTATGTGTGAATTAACTTGATTTTAATTTCAATTTTAATTCCAATGTGAATGCTATTATCTATTCTGGTATAATAAATAACAAAATAAACGATCACGCTAATGAAATGAGCCAATAGGGAAAAGAAAATGGAGAGAAAGAAGAAGCTGCTTCATCAATACGCTATACATACATAGGTCAGCGTTAATTTTAATACGCACAAATTTTCCTTATCACCAATCATGATCACATTAACACCTTGTATGTAAGATGTAAGTTGTTGTTGTAATTGTAATTGTCGTGTAACTAACTCCAACTCGCGTAAACACTATGCTTGCACTCGCATTTACGATCACAAATTACAACTTATTATGGTGTGTGTGAAGCAATCAAAAGAGCAAATAGGCAGGTACCAGGTATATTCATACGAAAAAAATGTACAACAATAGTAAAATCACAACAACACTAATAACAATAATAATATCTGCATAATCGTCATGTCATACATATTATCATTGTGCTATAATCACAACAATAATATTATAACAAGGCAATTGGAGTCTATTTTTATTACTTATAGACGTGTCTGTACAGGAATAATAATATTATTCTTCTAGACAAAATAAAATGCTACTAGACAAGGATGGGACGAAGAGGATACAAAATGTATATACATACATGCATAATAAAATATATTTTATATACTTGCATGTATAAATAAGCTGTGTCCAACTCCAACTCCAAACTTGAAACCTCACGTGAACATTCAACCGTGAAAATCATTAGGGAATGGGGAAATTAAATGTGTAACAACAAAAGTAGTGCCAATGTTAACTATCTTGAGACGCTCATACATATCACATAGAATCTATGCGTATGATCTTATCGTTGCTTACATGCCAAAAATCTACACCGTGCCATCAGCTCATATTATATTATAGGGTATTTACTAGCTACATACTGACTGTACATTGTATACATATTATATTTCGCTACAGAATATAGAAGAACAATGTCTTGGTTTTTCGAATCTTTTTGGCAAAAATGCCTAAACCAAAAAACCGCTCCTTCTTTCTTTTGAGCGTAAAAATAATATTATAAAAAATGTGTTGCCGTTGCCGCATACGTATGTATATCTATAGCTGTAGCTGTATACATACATATCCATCTTTTCATCATCAAATTGAAACGTTTCATCACACTCACTCTTCAATTTCAAAAACGCAAATTGAATTTTCTCAAGCCCAACTGCATGTACATTCGTTTGTATCTCATACATACTTGTACAGAGCACAGAGATGCACGGAAAACGCGGATAACGAAGTTCGCTAATATAAAAGTTTGTAGTTATAAAAAAACATGCGTAAAAACTGAGGATTTTATAATAATATTACAGTTGCTTTGTTGCCGATACCTACATAAATTTTCATTAGTTCGTTCATTTGACATTTCCCAGAAGAGAAGGATACATACCTGCATACATATGTATGTGATATATTATGAAGCATAATATATCATAATATGTACATGTACATATGCAAACGAGGATAATATTCTCATTAAGAAGGAAAAAAATTCTTTCCTTTTTAGGTCATCCCGGAAAATTACACAAATGAAACCAGAGGAAGAATGACATGGATTTTGCTAACCTGTGAGCACAAACACTAACGCTAAACACAACACACACCAATTTCAATTTCATTTCGTTCGAACGTGCAACACAGCCAAGTACATAAATGTACATAGTTTGGAGTGTAGAGATTTCGAGGCCAAAAAAGTAAAATAAAAACGTAGGAATGATGAGTAATAACAGGGTTTTGACTAAGAACGGAAGTTAATGGGTTCATCCAAAAATTCAAATTCTTACGTACACCTACAGACCCCAAAATACAATACAATACAATACAATACGTACACCTACAGACTAAAGAATATAGAGAAACACACTAAAACTACATTCATACAACAATAACAACAACAACACTGTTGCAATGCTAAAGTTTCAGGCTCAGTGTGGAATTTAAATATAAACTGTAGCATGCGGCGGCATACACACGGCACACACTTTTATTATCAGGAAGATTCTAATTCCATGTTGTATGTATACATCAACATGCATTTTAAGATTAAGTTACACATTACATATACACATACACAGATATATGAAAATGTGCTCTCATTTTTCAATGTTAAAAAGCCTCAATGAAGTACTTAGTACTTAGACACTACATAAGTATGTTATGTATATGTATTTACACGACTTGAATGTATAGATACAATCTTGGATCTTAAATTTTGGACTCGGAATTGGAATTGGAAGACAAGAGCAATTAACAAGAAGGATGTTATTACTTGTACTATTACTATTATTATTCTCGTCATTACACCGTCATTGGGATGCAATGAATGTGCAAATAGTCACCTACATGATAAAACATAGGTTTGCTATATTATCTACACTAAAGAGATGTGTAATGTGTATATTGAATATCATAGACCTATACGAACATACCAAAAGTGCACTGGGTACATACATTCAAGCACTTACGAATTTGAAGAAAGGAATAAAAGGGAAAAAAGCGACAAAGATTCGCATGAATGCACTGTAGATTGTAGACTGTAGCAGGCGGCACGCTCTCAGAATCGAATTGAGGAAGATGATCAAGCGGAGGAATGACATGAGGCGGTACAGTACCGGGCATATGCAATGTATTTTGTCTTCCGATATTATACAGGGGATCTCTTCTTACTCTGTACATTTTTATGAATTTTGATTTTGCAGTTTCTCGGAAACTTTTGTTAAGGCTGTGGTTTATTAATTATTAGACTAACTGGAGGAGCTTTTCCTAATTATTTCTATTGTTTAACAATTTAGATTGTTTTAAGAACGTACATTACTACAAGTTTAAAGGCTAATTCATAACTAATTCTAATTATTTCTAAAAAAATCAAATAAAATCGGAATCGGAATACATACATGAGTGACTTCCCAAAATATACAAGTTTGAAAAAATCTCCTGTATCTTTACATATTGGCTTAAAGCTTGAATGTACCGAAAGAGACACCTAAGGCAAGAATCGGATAAAAAAATAGGGCTATGTATACATACACGTAAAATGTACAGATATAGCTTAAGGCTTGATAGGGAAATAGAATAGAGATAGTCATCTCATCACATATACATACATAAATAAAGGTACATAGTCACAGTCAAAATCATCCGTCTTCCATTTCGTATAGTTACTTTGTCATTGCTCGTGGTTCTTGGTATTGGTCGTGTACTTGGACTTGAAACTTAAAATGTACATAATATATAGTTTATTAGTATAGTATTATGTACTATTATATGTACTTGTAAGTCTCGTCCACGGACAAGCGAAAATACAATGAAGAAGAGTAAAGTGAAAAAAAAAATCCTTTTTATCTTTATGTATACTGTACATTGTACATATACACTTACTTATAATATATGCATGCACACATTCGCACATGTACATAATGCAGATAATAATATAATATATTAAGTGCATATTATACATACATATACAAGCAAAGGAGGAACACGGCCTCATTTGTCTTTCTCTCAGATTTGGCACTCTACTTCGTAGCATAGGTGATAGGCACCAGAAAGGGAATGAGATGAAGAAGTAGAAAAATTACAAGGGAGAGAGAACTCGGTTTTACTAACCCATAGCCAGTGGGCTTTGGGAAAGAGATGAAGAAGAAAAAAGCTCATCTCATAGTCACACACAAAATGCTATTTAATTTGGATTTGGATTTAGGCTTGGGTTTACGTCCTCTGCTCATGTTGTTATTGTGCTGAGATGTTCAGACTTGAGAAATATACATATTATACATTATACAGTATAATATAATAGCAAACAACATAATCCCTATTAGAATTAGAATAAGCATGCATTAGCATTATAAATTATATTATCCTCTTACTTTTCCCGTCCTCTTCCCTTCATCTTGGTCAACTTTGAACTTCAACTCTCCGTGTGATACATGTCATTGTCATTACTTTTATTATTATCAACTCCTTTCATAAGTCTTTTCTACACATGCATAATATGCATCATATTGCAGAAAATGCATGTAAAGTATATATTGTAATAAGCTCATTCATGCTCAATTTATATTATATTTTTTCATGTCTAATGTATTATAATATTGCTATCATCATCATCATCAACATCATCTCTTTTCCTATACTTAATCTTAGTACGCAACTGGCGTGAAATACTCGTGAAAAATTGTGAATTGTATTCGGGCGACGGTTTTAGCCTGTTAAAAATTACTTTTCGATCGTACTAAATGCTAAAGCTTCAAGAATCAAAATTATGTATGTATTTTCTTCAAAAGTGTTAAAAATCAAAAGATATGTTGAGCATTTTTGTAAATATTAATGATCAGAGAGATTAAATCTGGCTGCGCGTTCCTTATTAAATGTTAAATGGAGAATTTGAAATGGAAGATCTAAGATCTATCTATCTATGTATATGTAGGCATGTGGCTTCCTTTTCTTTTCTTATTACTTGTGCTTTTTTGTCCTTGTCATTTTCCCTTGAAAAAGTAAAACTCATTCATAATGTACATAATAAATGTAACATCTGCTGTTTCTGTTTTCTGTTCACGGGAAAAGTGCATGCATATGTATGTATATGCATAGAATATTATAGATCTACAATAAAATTCTACTTTATTATTATCATTAATTTAGCTCTCTACTGATGTGTATGTAGTGTACATATTATTATAGCTATTTCATTATGCAGTCTGTTTTTTATGTGTAGACTGTAGACTGGGTAATGGGCATGAAAATTTTCATTTCAAGGAGAAAAAAGTAAGCAATGTCCTGTTCTCTGCTTTTGCTTTACATTTTAAACTCGCAGCACACTATACATATTTCACATTTTGTGTACATACAATCTTCTGTGTGTAAGACATTGTGCACAATACACAAACAACAATAATAATATTTTGAAGGTATAGAATGGAAAACATGAAAACATGATAAATGATAAAATAGTTCGGCGTGATTGTCAAGTTCTACTTTCTTCTATCCAATCTATCCATCCATCTATCTGTTTCCCTTTCTCTCCATATAGTTCGTCTTCTTTCTTCTTTCTCACAACTGTCAACACTCAAAACTCTCAAACTCAACCAAAGATACTTTTTACTTTTTACTCCGCAGACATCAGTCATAATAATATAATACATGCTACAAAGGAAAAAGTCCAAGTAAATGCATGTATCTATTATAATACCGAATACCTTGTCCGTGTAGTTTTAAATTATAAATCGTGTATATAAAAATACGAATCTATTGTAAATATTTTATTTTACGCAAGTATTATTCTTCGTCTATTCCAATATAAAATCAAGTAAAAAAATAAAGTAGTTGTTACGATTTGGGATGCATTGCAAACTGCAGAACTTTAAACTTTACTTTAAAAAAACCTAAATCTAAACAATAAATAACGCATAAATATGTTAGAGTAAGGACTATCTATATTATTAATACTATTCTGTGAATACCCTAATAAAACTATTCTAATAATCTATAGTAAAAAATATAATATTATTGTAAGGTACACACGTGCGCTTTCGAGCTGTATCACCTAATACTGACTTGATTGATTTTGTGACATGACACTGGAACTGAAATCTTTTTTTTGTCATGAAAAAATATAAAATGTAATATTACAAGCTAGTTTACCTCTCTTACATTTATATTATATAGCTTATTGTTAAATTCTTTAGTTTTTGTCATCTCTGAACATAATATTGAATTGTCATTGTCGGAAACCCGTTGAATTATAATATAATATTCATCGTTGCTACACAATAATAGTAATAAAATATAATATTAATTATTACTTATCTTATATACTATAAACTCTTGAGCTTTTTGGCAAAAACGACCTCTCATTTTCTCTCACAACATGCAAAGAAAATTAATATAATAAAAAAGACATACCTAGAAACGAGAGTGGACGAAGACAAATTTTTACCGTCTCATTTCCTTTTTTCTTTCTTTTCTTCCAACGATGGTCATGGTCTAAACGAAGCCTCATTTTCAATTTCATTTACTATAATATATTATTATTATATTGTAACTTATTATTTATGTTTATTTATTCCCTCGTGCTTTCCAATGTCTCTTCGTGAGATTTGCTGTTGTTGTTGTCATTTTCTTTGTTGTCGTTGTTGTCACCGCCGCTACTAGTATTACTTATACTACTGCTGCTGTTGGGTGACTCGGATGATGATGATAATAAAGACGAAAGAGGTTCAGGTTCTTGTTGCTGTTGCTCCTGTTGTGTTTGAGGTTGAGCTTGAGGAAGTAATTCATCAGAATGGAGCATTCGTGGTCTGCCCTCAGTTCTATCCATATGATTTTGCTCAGAGCTTGAGCTTGTTTCTAGTGGCAGACGAGTTTCACTGATTCTCCTCCTTTTAAGTTTCCCATGAATACTGTTTTTATTGTTTTGACTATTACTACTACTGCTAGTACTGACGCTTGAGCTGGAACTGGAACTACTCGTACTCACACTACTTTTAACTGAGAGTGCGATTGGAGCATCTGGCTCCTCTCGCCCTTCAATGATTTCATTGGACTTTCCCTTGTCTTTGGACGCAGCATCATCTCCGTCCAGTTCGTCATGCTGTTGTTGTTTACTCTGCTCAGTTGAATCCTTAATTCTAAACCACATATCGCCATAGGTGACTTGAGCCGAGGTGGGCTCCGTTATGGGATCGGCAAGTCCAGATCTTTTGATATTCTCGGTGGTTATCATCATTTTATCTTCATTGTTGACATTATTATCTACATTATCTTTCGTAGCTGCATCTTCCTTTTGCTCATGTTTTCCTGCAGCAAGTCCAAGTCGAGCTGCGGGAGAGAACTTTCTCCTATGGAATCTTTTTCTGGGATAAACAAAAGGTTGCGTGACACTTTCAACTCCATTAATATTCTCATGGGATGAGGGAGACGATGATGATGAAATCGTGTTTGCGTTTGTGGGAGAGGTCGTCGATTTAAAGTTTCGGAAGTGTTGTGGTCGATAAGTAGTAGGGACAGGTGGTCGAATGTCATCACCCAATTGTTCTACTTTATTACGATCTTGATGATGATTATTTTTATTATGTTGACGATGATGATGGTGGTGATGATGATCATGACCATGACTGTGTTGATGATGATCTAGGTTATCAATCAATACAGACTTTTCAAAAGATGAGGAGGCTGATGCGGATGGGCCACTTGGTAATAATAAAGATGACTTGTGATTATTATTATTATTATTATCTTGACTTTGATTTATAACTTTGGAAGAAAAGAATCTCTTTCGTCCTGGTGCACTAGGACCAACTCCTACTCCGGCTCCTGCTCCTGCTCCTCCGACTCCGGGTTTTCGTCGTCGGAGAAATCTCTTTGAAGTAAAAGTGGAGGTTTGAGGTTCACCCTGGTCTTCGGTTGTGGCTCTTGGAGTTGTTGAGGTTGAGCCAAAAAAGGATGGTCGGCTAGTCGGTTGATGGCTAGTACTACTACTACTACTTTCTGTGGTAGTGGTGGTAGTAGTGGGGAACTTTTTACGACGCATAATATTATGGTGATTGTTTTTGTTTTTATTATGAGACACAACTGCGGCGGAACTATTTGGAATGTTTGAGTCTAGTCGATCATCCTCCGCACTTTCAACGGAGGAACTACTTGTCATGGTACTACTCGTCAAAACCAACGGAGATTTATATACTGGACCCTTGATCATCTGCTTTTTATGATGTAAATGCTTTACATTTGTATTATAGGCTGGAATTGGGTTGGAAAAGGAAGTTTCTTGACTGAACTGATGGAAACTTGAAGGAAAGTCAAAGGATGAACCCTCTTTCACATTATTATTATTGTTATTATTATTATAAGCATTGGAATTATTATTTTCACTATCATCACCATTCACATTCAACTCATTCGACTTGCTCGTGGTTGAGGCAAATTTTGTGGTGGTTGTTGTTGAAGTGGAAGTTGGAAAGGAGATAGAAGAATCTTCATTCTCTTCAAGTTGAGGTTCAACGATCGGTCTTGGCTTAAATATTGGTCTGTGTGTGGCTCTAATTTCTTGACTCGAGTAATTTGGATCCTTGTGTAAAAGAGGATGATGATGGTGATGATGATTATGATGATGATTGTGATTATTATTAAACAAGTTATTATTATGACTATCCGTTGTTCTTACGGTGGATGTGGAGGTTGATGCAGCCCCGGTTTGTCCAACATCATTAATAATATTATCACTTGCTGTTGAGGTAATAGATGTTGATGAGGATGGATAATAATTTTCCGTTGAAGAACTTGATGATGTAAACACAAAGTCATTATTTGTATTTTGCTTATTATTTTTGTTATTAATTACTTCACTACTGCTACCACTACTCTCCGTTGACTTTAATTTACTCCAAATACTTGGTTTTTTAGCTTTGAAGAAAGTGTCAAAATCTTGAATGGGTGAAATTGTGGAGGCGACGGAGAAATCTTGAATTGGTGCCACAGAGTAGATTGTATTATCATTGCTGCTCGATGACTGACCAATATCATTTTCAATGGGACGAGCCACATTAATGTTTTTAAGTTTTGACGGCACAAACTCCATTCCAGTATTTCCAGTGTTATAATTATAATGAACCACATTATTGTTGTTATTATTGCCATTATTAAAATGAGGAGGTAGAGGACCTTGACCTTGTTGAGGTCGAACGAATTGAGGGAAGGTGACCGAAGGGGATTTATGACTGTCAATAAATGGCCCACTCATTTGACTCAAGGGGATCTTTGGTTTTGGAATTAAAATTGGATTTGGTCCTTGATGCATTGGCTTGTTGTTGTTGTTATTATTATTATTATGACCATGACCATTATAAAAATTATTATGGTTATTATTCATATGACCCCCACGGATCGGAACTGGAGCTGGAACAGGGACTGGATAAGCAGAAGATGAAGAGGAGGCCAAAGTAGGGAACGGGATCGGAACCAACTGCTCCTTTTCAGTTGAGGTAGAGATTCCAACATTACCGTAGGGATCATGAAAGGGCTTGAAAAAGTCGTCAAAAAATTGATTTGGTGGGTGAATAAACTCACTGTGGTGCTGTCTCACATTATTTTGAACCGTGCTCGAGGACATGAGCATTGGATGCGGGGAGCTGGACAACATTGACATGGACATGGGTCTCATGGAGCTGGTCGGGAATGGAGAGGAGGATGACAGGGCTAGAGCTGAAGCTGAGGATAATGGAGTCGAAGAAGATGTGGAAGATGGAAGTGGAGCAGTTACAAAGTTCAGCTGAGATTCTCCCTCACCCAACAAAATTGGCTTCAAATGGTGAATAAACTCGTTGGGAATCCTTTGGAATTGTTCTCGCTCTGCACTGGACATTGGAGGAGGAGTGTTTGAATTTGGTTTTGGACTAAATCCCTGTGGTGGTTGATGGTGTTGTTGTTGTTGAGGATGTGGTTTTGGCGGTCCAGGATGTCGATGGTTGTGATTATGATTATTTCGAGGGGGTGGTGGAGGAGGAGGGGGCCGAGTTGACGGACCGGGTGGGCCAGGTCGATATTTTCCAGATGGACCACTACCTCCAGCCGAGTTCAACACGGGAAGTTTGTAGGAATTTGTGGGCTGTCTTTGGTAAACCTCAACAATGTTGTTGCTATCAAAGTTATTATTGATTGGTGGGCCTCGATTATGATGATTGTGACCCATGGTGTGATATTGATGACCAAAATTGACATGATTATTATTATGATTGTGATTATTATGCTTGGGCTTTGGAGAGAATGGATGTGGATTTCTCAGAGTCGTCGTCTCAGTTGGAGGTGGGGGAGGAGGGGAGTTTCGGAACTTTTGCGGGCGTCCATGATGAGGAGGACCATGATGATGACCGTTTGGAGAGGGCACCGGGGTATTCACATAAACGGGACCTTGTTGGGTGGGCTGTTGATGTTGTTGTTGGTGATGATGATTTTGATTTTGATGCTGCTGATGGTGGAATCCATGATAGGTAGTTTGAGTCTGACCTGAGCCTGACCCGGGGAATCCAGGTCGTAGGATATTTATCGGGTAAACAGGCTGATGTTGGTGTTGGTTTTGATTCGTATTAAATTGCTGAGGTTTACCTTGTTGGTGTTGAACTTGGTTCACATGTTGACTGTTGTACTGTTGGGGTTGACTATGACTTGGCTGATGTTGCGGCTGGTAGTCAAAGGTATGACGGATCACGTGGGGCTCTGCTCCGGGCATCGTCATGAAAGAAATGGGTTGGTGTTGTGGGCTGGATCCTCCTCCGTTGGTTTGCGAGAACTCTGGAGGGATGAAAAATCCTTGGGGTTGGAAAGTCGGGACTGGATGTGGTGGTCCACCATTGCCATTGACATTATTTTGACCAACATTCTCACCATTACTATTCCCCACACTATTGGTCTTGGTCGTCGTGGTGCTGGTTGAGCTTGGGCCGAAATTGTTAAACTCTAGAATTTGCTTGGGCTGTTGATTATACTGTTCGTTTTGACTCTGACTTTGACCCGTGGGAAAGTAAGAGGAGGAGGGAGTAGGCTGATGTTGATGAATGGAATTAGCATGAGTATGTGGATGTTTCGTCTTCTTCTTTCTAAAGGGACCAGCCCGTGGTGGATTATTGATAATGTTGTTGTTATGATTTTCTTGTCCGGATCCAGTTGTCGAGGAACCAACTGGTCCAGGTCCCGAGGGTGGAGGAATGATATAATTATTACTTGCCCCATTTGTATAATGTGGAGGAGGTGGTGGTGGGATTCCCTGGTTCAAATTGAGCATGGGGTCAAAGAAACTTGGAGGGGGGAGTGGTGGAGGTGGACCATCATGAAAGTATGGCCCACTCGGTGGTCCTGGTGGCCCGCTAATAGGAGGTCCAAAGTTCAAGGAAGACGATGAAGAATTGCCATGAGTTATATGAGAGTTACCTGTCAGATTAATTACTTCCCTGGAGGTTCCGCCATTACCCGTGGGAGGTGGTGGGGGTCCCGTTGGACTGTCTCCATAAGGTGGACCAGGCTGTCCAGGGCCAGTACTCGGACCGGCTTGTGGAAAAGAAGATGAGTAGTGGTCTAATTGTCCTTGTCCATTATTTTTATTATTATCATTATTATTGTTGTTGTTACTGTTGTCCGAGTTTTCATTGGAAGCTCCTTGTAAAACCTTGCCAATCTCCTCCGTGCTCACATAGCCATCGGGTTTCCTCCGGTGACCTCCTCCACGAACTCGAGTCCTGTGCTTGTTAATCTTCTCCTTGATGTTCAATGGCTGAGTTTGACTGCTTGAGCTGGAGCTGGAAAAGGTTACTTTCGGTGGTCCTACCTCATCAGCCTCTTCCTTGTTGTTATTGTTGTTGATATTTTCCGAGGAGGATGAACTGGAGGGTCGGTGAGGTCTCCTCTGGAATTTTGGTCGGTGTGAGGAGGGCTTAAACTTTGGGAAAGAGGAGGATGGAGTGTTTGAATTGGACTCTGAGCTGGATCCACCACTAGAATTTTCATTGCCATCATTACCACTACCGCTACCACTGCCTGTCGTATCATTGTTGGCTGACGAGGAGGAAGGACGGAATTTCGGGAAGGGTTTAGTTCGTACTGGAGCATCTTCCGAGGTACTGGCCAAATTATTGTTGGGTCGGGGTGAATTATTATTATGCTGATGATGGTTTTGGTTCTGGTTTTGACCTTGACCTTGATACGAGTCTGAAGTTCCAAAGTCATCAAAGAAAATGTTGGCTGGGATTCTGACTCCTTGTCCAATTCCAGCTTCCTCCGGAAGTGGAATCATTACACTGGGAATGCTTCCAGCACTACTTCCGAATTCTCCGTGTCCAGTAGGTCGGGGACTATGATTGTGACTGTGATCATGACTATGGCCATGGTCTGGCTTCAACTTGACCTGAGTATGTGGCTTCACGCCCTTGACATTGTCTCGAAACAGGGTTTTCAACATGAGCTTCTGATGCTTCCCTCCGACATCTCGGTACAACTCGGTGGTGGCCAAGGAGGGCGAGGAGCCGGTGGCTGAAGGCCCAGATGGTGGCAAGAAACTTATGGGATATGACTGACTCTGCTGGGGCAAAAGTTGGACATGGGACAAGGGTCCATTTTGATTTTGCTGTTGGTCACTTGGGCCTGTCTGTCCATTTTCCTGTTGCTGCTGTTGCTTTTCCTGTTTCCGTTGTCTATCCAAATAGTACGATGGAGGCTTGGCAATGGGTCTCCAGCCTTTGTAGGTGGCCGCCGTCCATCCGTGTTCACTATCATTGTCATTCAAGGAACTGTTCACATATTTCACTGGGCTTGAATCTTGAGTTGAGGAGTCGAGGATGCTATTGGACAAGAATGGAGGTGGAAATGGCGGATACTCTTTGCTCGGACGAAGAGGACCATTGTTATTTTGGTTGTAGTGGTCAAAATCCCCATTGTTATTGTTGTTATTATTGTTGTTCATATTCTCGTGAGACTGAGGATGAGAGCTGTGGAAATTCAAAGGACTGTGAATATTGTGATGGTGGTTGTGATGATTTGAGGCTGAGCCGGTAAAAGACGGAAGGATTTCATTTTGCTTGAAGGATTCGGGGGCTCCGTGGAAAAAATCTCCAGAGGCGGGCGAGTTTGTTGGACTTGTGGGACTGGAAGTTTGAGATGGATGTTGAGACATTCCATTGTAGTTTGGATTGGGGTTTGGATTATTTCCATTTTTGAAAAAGGATGGCGGAGGGCCGTGATGAGGAGGTCCGTAATTCTTTGTGGATGGATGGCCTGGAGGAGGTGGACGATAGGACTTGATTGGATGGTTTCCATGAGCATGAGGATTAGGGCCAGGGCCTGGACGTCCAGGAGGATGAGGATGACTGTGATGATGGTTGTGGTGATGATGAGGAGGCGGAGGACGAATTCGATGCCCGTGTAAGTTTGAACTGGCCGGTTTTGGACCAAACGGCCGACCTCGAGGAGGAGGCGGCGGAGGGAAGGAATTGAAGCTTTTTGGTGGTGGTGGCTTTGGTCTTCCACGCATGGGAGGTCCACCATGATGATGATTCATATTATTGTTATTATTGTTATTCATGTGAACGTTGGACGGTGGGACGACTTGAAAGTTATCATTGGAACTTTGTCCAAGTTGCTGTTGTGCATGTGGAATTGGGTGATGGGGATTATGATGGTTTCGACCCGGACCACTTGGATGAACTTTATATGAGCGGGGCTTCGGCTTCCAGAAAACCGAGGAGACTCCATCCAAGGAAAGTGCTCCGAGGAGAAGAAGAGTCTGAATTGTATGTAAAAGCAGCATAAGAAAAGTACAAAATGTAAAAATGCCCAATCTAAGATAGAAGTAAAAGCATATTCTGTGGGAAAAACCCTATACGGACAAATTATGACTGTAAACTTTAAATATTTTACACAGTCTATTCTCAATGTGTGTAAAGTGTAGACACTTCAAGAGAAAGCACAAGAGTAACTTATGTTGGCTTTTGCTTCAAAATTTAAAAAAGTCTAAAAACCTAATTAGTTTGAAAGTAGAAAAAAGTATTTAGTATGAAATTCAATAATGATTCTATTTTTTGTTGAATGGAGAAAACGACAGTCAGAGACTATACACACTTGTGTAATGTAACTGGTAACTGCATACAATTAGCTTGAACTTGGTGACTGGAAAACTAAAACAATTATGTATTCTGTATTATATTCATTGCCAAACTTCTCTAATACATACGAGCGTAATTATTTATAGTTCATAATTAGTCATTTTCCATTTTCTATATCATTTCAATTAAGAGTTAACTAGAACGCCATATGACTTCTAACTTAGAAGGATTAAAAATTGAGAAAAAACGAGGTTACAAGGAACAAATTTTCATGAAAAGTCATTTCTTTGCAGAAATGAGGATGAAACATTAGATGACCGTCAAGTTGAGACAACTTTGCGGCCTCTCATTTTAACACTAGAAGATTTTATGAAAGAAAAGTAAAATAGGCTATAATATCTAGAATCTAGAAAATCTTGTTGAACTACTTGTTATGTGTTAAAACTAACAATCAGTTTGTGTAATTATAGTAGAATGCATAATAGAAAAGTAAAATAAGAAGGGAAAGTCATACAGAATTAAATTATTGAACTAGTCACTAATATGCTTTGATAAAGGAAAAATTCCAGTCTAAACTCTTTGATTTGTATGCAAATCAAAAGGTTTGTATCAAATGATTATGTACAGCTAAGAGACAATAACAAAAATAAAACACTTACCCAGAGGAGCTTCATAGTGTAGGAATAAATATTTTTGAAGAAATATTCTATAGAATTCTTAAATCAACTAGTAGTGTCGTCGCTACTTTTTTTGATTTCTTGGCACATTTGTTCGATTTTGTCACTGATTAATTGTTGCGCAAAGAGTACATAGAATACTACTAATATACTAGATATTCACCACGTTCACTGATATCTGATACGATATTCTCAAAACTTGATTAAGTAAAGTATTAGTCACAGTACAGTTTTTTCAGTCAGTATTATTATATCAACAATGTATCACAAGTAAACTTGACCCAGTGGCAGGAAATAAAATCCATGCAAAATTCTTTTCTCCCGTTGCAACTGCTGGTCTTGGCTTGCCTTTGGTTTGCTTTGTTGACGTGACTTTTACCCCTGTCAAAACAATCGAAATACCCCTCGATTATGACTTGACGGTTACGTCGTTCACAAAATCAGTGTCAGTGGTCGGTGTCAATGTCAATATCACACTTGTCTAAAGATAAACTTTAGCTTCCACACAAAAAGGCACACACAATAACTAATGTATATCAAGTACAGTTGGATCCTTGGTCACTGTTCAATATTTGCTCTGTGTGTATACTGTGTAATACTGCTCAAATCCAAACTTGAAGCTCAACTTTTTTGCAAATGTATTTTTACCCCTCGCAAAGTCAAAGTTGAAGCTAAACACGGATGAATGTTATCGGTAAAATAGCACAAAAATCTTGGTTTCTTCCTTACATATTTTACTGTGGTTTCACAATCCAATTCACCGTGTACATGTAAAATTAGCACTGAATTACATGTAAATTGCAGCAGTATCAACAACTAATTTCTTAATCTTAAATACTAAACTGAACACTGGGTACAATCGCAATGCGGGTAACAACAAACAACAAAGTATTTAAAAATAAAATTAACAACAACAGGTATAACTAGAAAATATTAAATTATACTATTGTAGAGTAGAAAAGTATAAAGCAAGTATAACAACAAAAAACAAAAACAATAACAAAAATATCTTCACAACTGAACCTCCGGAACTCAGTTGTTGTCGTTCCCAACTCCAAATCCAAATTGAATGACGGTGAGTGAGAGATTTGGAGGGTGAATAGAGAAATAGAGAAAAAGGAGTGAGAGAGAGAGAGAAATAATAAATAAGGAGAAAAAAATCATATATCTCTCTGTGTAGATGCTTTCCACCACATACATATAAGTATGCGTGTAGATATATTGTAGAATAGATGAGATGCAGCTCGGACTTATTTTCATCAGGTAGACGAAAAATAAAAAGAATGAGATTATATTATTATATTGTATAGCTATACAAATGCCTTACATACAACTACATGGCATATTTGTGCACACATAAAAGTGCATCTTGCTATATAATATATAACACACATATACATATTATATTATAAGTAATGATACCGTACTCGT
>JAQIVE010002210.1:0-20857 GCA_034698285.1 Sminthurinus bimaculatus | reverse complement strand
TACATCGAAGCAGAGTGAAGAAGAAGAAGTTTATTCTAGGTTCATACCGCTGTCCTTTAAAGATTCGGATGTCCATCTGGTTTTTAATTTTTACCTTCTTTTAATCACAGTATCTGGGGGTTATTTTATTATCGAACTCTTGTGGAGCTGTCGTAAGGCTGTTGTCTTTTATCTACATGTTTTATTCATTATTCTAGAGAATTGTTTGTCTCATGTTGCTATTAAGTGTACCCGGTAATTTGAACAGGTTACTTCAAATAAATATCGATTTTCACGCAGTAAACTCTCAAAATTGATGCATTTTAATATGTATTTATCATTTATTCCTGAATCAAAATGTTTAAAGCCTTTTACAATTCAATGACTTTGGGTAAATCAGATAACCTTGTTTTCAAATATGATGCCAAAATGAAAAAACAATGCGAAAAGATCAATGAATGCAAGTTGGCCCGGACCTTTACACCATTATGTATGGGACCCGCTTTGTCATATGAATGATAATAAAATGAGCAGTCGAGTTTCTCAAGTAGGTCAATTTACTTTAACCAGCATCAGCATTCAACGGTTCCCTGTCGAAATATTGATAAACTATTGACTATTCAATCAAAATTAGGACAATGTGCTTTAGTACACAATTCATTTTGTTGAACCTTTAAATGACAATGCTTTTTCATCAATTACAAGGTCAATCACGGCAGCCGAAGGTCATTTCCGGACTAATGTCTGGCAAACTTAGATTCAAATTGACTCTGTTGGTGAGCTTAAAAAATTTTAAAATAGGAAGAGGAGAGAAATAGGGAGACACTTAACATTTTCCACGTGATTCTTTATTAAAACTTTGAGCAAATTAAAAAATAAAATGTTCCACTTCGTCAAAGTGTGTCTTTTTTCCGTTTTTTGCATCTTGCTGCTCGGTCAATCAGTACGTTTGTTTAAAAAATACACATATTTTTTGAACGATTTCACTCGTATAAATGTTATAGAGCATAATATAGTATGTACTTATAAAAAATTAAGAATCTTATACTTTGGCCAATCATTTAAAATTGCGGGTGTTTCAAGCGGCCGAAATAATTAAAAAATTCGGTTTCTTTTGCTCGTTTACACGTAGGTTGACAGCAAGAAGAGTAGGCCGTACAGAGACTCATGCCAGCCTGTGTATAACCCAAATGGGGAGATTGTGTCGTGCGAATGCACGATACCACAACTTTGTGGAGGTGGACCAACTGGTTGCTGGTGTGCCAGGAATGGACCTGGTGCGCGTGAGCCTTGTGGAACTATTTGCGCATAAATATGTGAGCATGAGGGGATTTTTCAGCCTGGTCTTTGATCAAGAACAACCATGTTTGTATATATGTATGTATGTAGAAAAAATAGAAAAGATTGATTACAGAGGTCAAGATTTATGACCCCGGAAATCGTCATTCATTTGGTATAAAAATCAATGAATAAAAGTCCTTGTGAAATATAAAAGACAACACTACCTTTTGACATTCTTACCATCATATTATGGAGATTGACTGAAAGCATTTGTCTGTTTTTTTGTTTCTTTTGTCTTAAATTTAGTTACACACACGTACTCGTACATATACACACATGAAACCGTTTATGCATTTTAAACCGTCGCGCTTTTGGCTAATCGACTATCGCGTCATTTAGTTTACGTGGTACTCTATGGCAATAGCCAACAGCGCAAGTCTAAAAGTTGTAAACATTAGAAGCCGCTCATACAGAATGACCTCAGAGTTTGACCTCAAAGTTGGAAAAAGCACAAAAGTTTGACCCCTGTAGAAGTAATTAATATTAATATTAAGAATTAATGCAAATTCTTTGTCATGAAGGACATTCCAATGCATGAAAGTCGAAGGAATTCGAGGAATTTATTCATAAAAAAGAAATTCATAAAATGGAGGTTCATAAAATAGAGGTTATACTGTATTAACGTCCTATGGATAAGAGCATACTGTACATTTTGCTATATTATGTACCATTTCACGCAGTCCATCTCGAAGCGTGCTTTTTGAGGTATTTCGACGCCATGCATGACATTTTCTGACACTTAAGCGTGCAAAAATTGGCAACAGCTCAATGTCTTCCTCAGAAACTGTTCCTAAATACGTTATTGCGATTGACTTGAGTGGCGTCAAATTATTGCCTAGAATATTTATGTACAGAATGAGAACGACCAAGATGCTATCCGAAGACAAAATGTAAGCACTCTGACTCGGCCAACAGAAAGGGCCTAGTACATTAATCCCTTCGGCTTTCCCGATTCCGATTTCGGACTTGAATTCACAATCGATGTTTACTGCCTGGAAAAAGTGAACAGGAAAACAACAACTGCAACAGAAAAATGGTAAAATTAATCGGCAAAGCTGCTTCAACAACAAGGGGCCCAGTTGGTTTAATCATTCAAATGGACCCTAGATCTCGTGAAAAAAGATCTAAGTATTCCGGAGCACAGTTTCGTTTTATCCAAGTATAAATCAATGCAATGGTTTGGTAGAACCTATCGCTCAACGTTTGGTGATCCAGCATCAACATTGAGCTGGATCTGGATCAGGAATTATCTAATGATTCTGGGTGATCAATCGTCCAGTCAAGTTAAACGCTCCCCTTTTCTTACGAAACGGACTAGAAGTTTATAACCGATTTTTTCAAGGTGTTTTGATTGGGTAAAACTTGGCCTATTCGATCATACGAATCGACGAATGTCAAGTCCTTTGTCACTTATCATTTTGTCACCGTCCCATTTCGTCACCAAGGTAGTTTGTCACCAGGAGTTTTTGTCACCGGGCACTTTGTCAATTTTACAGTTCGTCACTTCGGTATTTCGTCACTGTTTCCAAATCAGACATTTTGTCAATGAGATTTCTGGAAAATCATGAGAAATCCTCGAAAATTCTGAGAAATCTTCCAAAATTATGAGAAATCCTCGAAAATTATGAGAATTCCTCGAAAATTATGAAAATTTCTCGAAAATTATGAGAATTCCTCAAAAATTATGAAAATTCCTCGAAAATTTTGAAAAATCAGTGTGACGAAATTATTAGTGACAAACGACTACAATACCATTTTAGAAATATCATTGACAAAATGTCTGTTTTGGAAATGGTGACGAAATACCGAAGTGACGAACTGTCAAAGTGACAAAGTGCCCGGTGACAAAAACTCCTGGTGACAAACTGCCTTGGTGACGAAATGGGACGGTGACAAAATGTCGCGGTGACGAAATAAAAGGTGACGAAAGATCAAGTGACGAAATGATTAGTGACGAATACCAAGAGTACCTGTAATGACAATATTGACAATCGCTTTTCAATTGTTGAGCAAAAAATTCAGGAGTTATTGAGGAGGGAGGAGGAACAATATTTTGTCCTTCTTTGCGTCTTCCGGTCAATCTAATTTAAGGAGAAATGACCTAATTGAAAACACTTAAGTCTTTGTCCTCAAAAGTACTTACGAAATACAAAATTACAGGAACATTCGTTGTAGGTGCTACTAACTAAAATATGTCTTTTATCGTATCTTTGTTTGTTGCAGCAAAATTTCTGTAAAAACAACTCATCCAGTCGGTGTCGCCAAAGCCCTGGTGGTCTGTCTCTATAACTCTACTGGCGTATGTATGAATTTCACCCATGAAAGACGACTGGACAGGGAATCAAAGTTGACGCCAGTGGCGGTCCTAAAATGCCAGTAATTTATCCATACCTCCATCGACATTCTCAACAACATCCTCACCCCTCTCCCTATAGTTGCATCATGATAGTCAAAACTCTGAAAATTCAAGGTGACACTCGGAGAGGGACATAACGCAATTACATATCCTCACAGCACACATTCCATACGAGTATTTGCTGCATCTTGATATATATACGTAGTGAGTGAGGAAGACTAAAAAGGGATGGATGCGTCTGAATTCCGACGAAGAGGCTATCAAATGATTGACTTTGTAGCCAACTACATGGACAACATTCATGAGCAGGAGCCGATGCCGAGATGTAGGCCGGGCTACATGAGATCTTTAATTCCAAAAACCGCCCCACAAGCTCCCGAGTCTTGGGATGCAATCATGAAGGATATTGAGCCCGTCATTATGAAAGGAGTTGGTTCCTACTCTAAATGTTCTTCCTTAACTTTTAAAGCTTTCATCCACCTGTAATAATATGCAAAATTGTAGCTAAAGTTTCTTTCTATAGATGCTCCACTGGCAACATCCCCATTTCCATGCATATTTCCCTTCAGGCAACTCGTATCCGTCGATTCTAGGTGACATTTTGAGTAATGCAGTCGCTGGCAGTGTCTCAACTTGGGTAAAAAATAAAAAAAGTACAGTGAATAATAAAGTTACGCAAAAAATTGATTTCCCAGCATAACCACCTTTTTACAATCTTAATTTTATTACAGCAATCGTGTCCTGCAGGAACAGAACTTGAAATAATAGTCCTAGATTGGTGCGCTAAATTTTTGGGTACAACTTCAAGCTATTAAGGCAAATTCAATACAATTTCTGCTGCCTGTGTTTGTCTAGTTTTGCATATTTCATTGTTTTAAAACAGTGAATCACCAATAAAATTCCCATAATATATACATATCAAGTTTATCCTTTTTTTACATTTAGGCCTTCCATCATTTTTCTATTCAAAACTTTCAAATCCAAAGTCCACGGGCGGTGGTTGCATCCAAAGTTCGGCCTCAGAATGTGTGTTTGTGTCGTTGATAGCAGCGAGGGAAGAGGCGATCCTTCGACTTCACCGAAATTCCCCCACAAAGCGAAAGGCCGAATGTTTGACTTCACTCATCGCTTATGGAACGGCAGAGTCTCACAGTTGTTTTGACAAGGCGTGTATCATGGCCGGCGTGCGGTATCGGCTTCTGGCCCCTGGGGACAGAGGGGGAGTGACTGGTCCCATATTATTGGCGGCCATCGTCGAAGATAAGGACAAGGGCCTCGTTCCCTTTTTCTACAACGCCATTCTCGGTTCAACAGCAGCATGTGCCTTTGATGATTTGCAAACAATTGGCCCCTTATGTAAGGCCAATAAAATGTGGGTAAGGCTTGTTTGGAATTGTAATAACAGAAAGTTCCATAATATTCATACAAAACATTTCAATTAAAAACTTGATCAAGCAAATATTACATACATACTTTTGCTTCATGTTACTGTGTACTAGCTGCATGCGGACGGTGCATACGCTGCAGGCAGTTTTTGTTGTCAGGAAATGGCATATCGCATGGAGGGTTTGGAGTTCCTCTCATCCTTCAATACGAATGCCAATAAGTGGCTCCTCACTTCCTTTGACTGCTCCCTATACTGGGTCCGACAGCTTAGACTGCTATCCGACTGCATGAGCGGCTACGATGACAAGCTTCATAACGCTCTCATGGTGGACTTTCGTCACTGGGGAATTCCTGCAACTCGCCGCATTCGAGCCTTCAAACTGTGGTTCGTCATCAGGACTTACGGAGTTGAAGGGATTCGAGCCTACATTAGGAATCACATTAAATTGGCGAAATCCTTTTATACTTGCGTCAAGAGGGATACCCGCTTTGAAGCTGTGGGCTGTACTACCATGGGTCTCTGTTGTTTCCGCCTTAAGGGCGAAGGTCGCTTTTTGGACAGTTTAAATGCCCGGTTGCTGGAAGCCCTCAACTCCACTCATCGTATTCACATGACACCCGCGAGTCATCTTGGGAAATACATTATTCGATTTGCCATCTGCTCCGAGTATGCTAACGACGCGGATGTTGACTATGCCTGGGGAATGGTGTCAGACTATGCGGAAGTGCTAATTCGGATTCACGAGCTGGAGAAGAAGAATACGGCGGAGTTGAAGGAGATTATGACCACGGTTCATGACTGGAAGAGTTTGTGTCCCAGACCGATAAACAATCTGGTTGTTCGTCAGATTAAGGACTATCGGAAGAAGAAGTATAGTGGGAAAAAGGATTATCTGGCGGAGACTATTTCTCAAACTGCTGGATCCTTGTCATCAACTCAGGACCTAAAGTACATGGCCGATGCGGAGCTCGTTGCACCCGATGAAAAACTGGATGAAACTATTTTTCTAATCATTGAAAAGGAGAGTTCGAAACCCACCAAGACAATCATCGACTCCAGGGGAAGGAGACTCAAAGTCGCCTCAGACTGTCTGGACTGGAAATTTTTGAAAAATTCAACAAAAAAATGAACAATATATAGTTTTTGATGGTTAACAAATTTAGCCAACTAATAATCATCCACATAATACCATCACATTTAAAATGCATTTTATTGAATGCACATGGTTTGAATAATATGTTAATATGTGTCTTTTCTTACGGTGACTTTAATTTTGAAAATAATTGTCTTGTTCCCAGTTATATTTACAAACGTTGTTATAAAAAAAAAGATATCCGATTACACATCATTATATAAAATATAAAATACAGATTCATTCATGATGATTAAAAAATATTAAAAAAACTCGACTTTCCCTATACAGAATTTATTTTTCTTTCGCATCCTGAAACTGTACAAGTTCAAAGCCACTCACTTCTCTCTCTAGTCTCTTGACGTAGATTTACTGTGGTACGTTTTTGTTCATTTTCCTTGCAAATCCAAAGGAGGATTTGAATTATGCAGTCAATCAAAAGCAGCAGAGTCAATACACAATAGAGAATACAGACGAGAGAAAAAAAGTTTTTCAACCTATTATTATTAAGAACGGAAGTACTAATTAAGTTCAATTATATTATCATTGGGTATGTCCGTACTACATTATTGAATTTTTACGTCCTACACTGTTAAGATATCCGAGAAAATAAGTTAATATTAGTAACCGTGTATAGTGTTTAAAGTTTTAAGTAAATAGGAATTAATATGCAGTCATCCAAAGCTATAACGTGGCAAGGTAAGTTAAAAAAAGTACACCTATTTCACCTGTAGGCAATAGATCTTGTAGTTATTTTAAAATATCGTGATATAATTAAGCATAATATGATTGATTTGTTCCAAAATATTGCATTTCGGATCAACTCTGTTGAACCTTTTATGTTGTTTTATGTGTTTGTTACGCTATTTTAAGTTTCAAGTAGTTGTAATCCTCCAAACTCCAAACCAATTTAATTATTTAATTTGTTCCTTCAAAATTATGCTAATCGTTGTCTTTTTGTGGCCTTGATGTTCGATTAAAAATATAGAAGCCAGAGACAAATTACGGAAATGGCGTGACCAAAATGAACGAAAAAGTGAAGAAGTAGTCGACCTGTGGATGACTGTATTAGGAACCAAAGCATCGAAACTAGGAGACGAAAGTATGTTTCAGTTTTCAGTGTAAATTATAAATAATAGTAGTTTATAGGTAAATATGTAAAAAACAGTCGGTGTTTTAGAAAATTAACTGAATCTTTAGTGCTTGAAGATTTTACCAGGTTAAATATTTTAATCATCATGATTGCTCAACAACTCTGTTTCTCTATTTTGATTTTGATGTACTTCTTTTTATAGAATGGATGGTTTTAGAACAAGTTGCAGTTGGGGCATTGGATCAACATAATTATGGAATTGCGTAAGTATCGCTGATAGTGTCATATTTGGTTTGAATTTTTCCTGTGGGTGAAACTGCATTAATATTGTTATTTTTCTACTTTCATTTTCAGGGAGGATGCAATTTTGGCTTTAAAGGTATGCTTTATGCTATTAAAATTACAGTTATAAGAACGTGTATTTCTTTCAAAATAATACTTTTTGAGATTTGATTTGATTTTCAATTTTGTCTGTATTCGTTATTCGCTTTATAGGATAGATTCCCAGAAAGTGATCGAGTTAGGTACGTACCGGCTATACAATCAATTAATTTTAAACTTCTTATTAGCGAAATTTCCCTTGTATGTACAAGATTATGTTAAAAAACATCGTATGTCGTATTCCCAAAAGAAGTTCAAAAATCATTATTTTTCTATGAACGTTACAGATTTTTACAAGTCCTCCGTTTGCAAGCTCTTCAGCGTTATGATGATGCATTAAGAGGGTTAGATAGTATGATCCAAAGAGACAATACGAATTCTGCTGCATACAAGCAAAAAATAGCTGTTTTAAAATGTCAGGGGAAAAATACGGAAGCTATCAAGGAACTAACAGAGTATTTAAATATGTAAGTGCAAGATAACGTGATATTTTTAATTGATGATATGTATTATGTATTAGTATATTCACTCATTCATATTATTAGTTTACATAGAAAACTATTTGATTTTATTTCTCATACATATGATAATATGATGTATAGTTATGAGTTATGACAAAAAACGTTTGTTTTATGTAGGTTTATGAGTGATCAAGAAGCATGGTCCGAATTGTGTGATTTATATTTGGCCGAAGCGGATTATTCTCGAGCTGCATTTTGTGCTGAAGAATTGATTTTACATAATCCATATAATTTCTTTGTTCACCAACGTCTCGCCGAAATTCGTTACACAATGGGAGGAATAGAAAATATAAAATTCGCAGCATCACATTATTCCCAAGCTCTGAAATTAAATCCAGAAAGTATGAGAGCCTACTTTGGACTCTTCCTGGTATGAAAAATGAAAATCCAATGAAAATATAATCCAATCTAATCCTATGCACATAATGAAATAAGAATTATTAATTGCGAATCATCTATCCAACCTATTTTAAAAGTTAAGGACACGGGATACTAATATTGAATGCTAATCATTTTAAGTATATGTTTAATTTCGTAGAGTGGGTCAAGTCTCGCAACTAATCCTAGAGTGCCTGCTACAGAGAAAAAAGAGTATTCCAAAGTTGCCTCATGGGCAGCAAAAGAAATTTCTTTGAGGTAAGGTGCATATTATATATACAATTAAAAAACATCTTTAATATATTATTATTAAAAGTTCTAAATAGATCAATACTTATTTTTAATCTCTTTCCAAGCCATACGTTATCACTGTGTTTCTTTTAGTTTTGATTTTTTTAAGTGTATTCTTATCATATCGAACAGAGTATAATACATCATAGCAAAAAATAACAATTATTATTTTTATTGTTTACTCTTATTTTAAAATGTTGAATCCAACTCACACACTTATGACTTTATGTACATAGCGATGTAGTAATCTAATACATAATACACACATAAAATTGTTACCTCATGTTTTCTTTCTCTGTATGTGTACATACTAAAATAGATATGGAGAAACATCTTTACCAAAGTCTGGATCCACAGATATGCTCGAAGGACTATTTGGGTCTCTCCAAATACAGTGAAAGAAAATAAATGAAATAATAAAGGGAGGGGGAATAACACAACGATAAAATTCACCTCGTGGTTCGTCCTCATGTTCAGAATAAAATGAAAAATCACATCACCTTGTTGAAAAATTGTTATTTTACATCATCCTTTTTTACGCACTTTCAGCGACTTTGGTTGGTCTGAGATGCAAGTCGATTTCACATTTATTTTGATAACAGTAATAATTATTCATAGTTAACTGAAGCAAGTTTACTTTTAGTTTACTGTAATAATTTATACCTGCATAATAATTTTTAATTTGTTATTTGATGCCTATAATTTGTCTCCAAACTCTATTATAATGTATAATAATAATTACTTGTAAAATTCTATATTGTTATTTATAACCATGTGTAAACTATAGAGTGTAACATAATAATATGTACATCCGTTTGTATAATAATAAATCGTATCTATGTATACCTACCTAAGTCGATTCTGTATTGGATATTATTTTACGTGCAACTCATTCATAAAATGTCTTAATTGGTAGTGCTATATAAATATCACAATAATCATAATAATAATAATTTAATTTATAATAAATAACTAACAGTAAGATAGAATCATCATGAGAGAAAAAAAAACAACACAACAACGCTCATATAGATTATTAAAAATTTTGCCTTATTCAAGCGCCTTAAGATTACAATTTTCGTACATATATTTTGACATCATCTTTTTACACAGTGTACAGGTGTATAGGACTTACAATCATATATATAGTATATAAACAAAGTATGATAATAATGTTACTATGATATAGAAAACATTAGCTTAAGTTCTATATAATATACATAAATATATATGTTATTTTACTGTTGGGCAGCGTTAGTAGTAGCAGTCGTAGAAGTAGAAGTTCCGGGTGAGGTCGAAGTTGATGATGGTCCCGGTACATTAGTATTACTTGTTGCCCTTCCACTACCAGTCTCTGTTCCTCTTGAACTACCGTGCAAAATAATTATTAGTTAGAAAATGTTTCATACTATGAAGGGGGGTTTAAAAATTCTATAAATATATGTATGTAGAAAGATTATGAATTATTACTGTAAACAATAAATAAATAGGGATGTTATGTCTTTATGATATGTCATATTCCCTTACTTGTTGACTGACGCCATCACAGTGGCATACTGTTGCATTTGCACAACTGCAGAATCCAAAAGTATCTGCACATTTCGCAAGCACTGAAGTCGTGCTTCTATATGTTTCCTACTGTCACCTTCCATTCTTCTAAGTTCCTCTTCACTCAGTCCAGTAGTATTCAAAAGAGGAGGAGGTGGGGGAACTACAATTATAAATAGAAAAAAAATAAAAGTTGGACATGATATTATTTAAGCCGAAAAAGTGCCACAATGTGAATGATGTTGAATATGTTTACTCATAATGTAATGTAATCAATGAGTATAGATAAACACGTTCACTTACTTAAAGGAATATGAGGCATAGGTGGAATTATAAAAGCTGGCATTTGAGTAAATGTTCCGTCTGAAGAAGTGGGAACATTTCCAGGTCTTGCAAAGTAACCAAAAGGTGGAAATGGACCAAATGTATATGGAGGTTGAGCACCTCCAGTGGCCGTGCTTGGCCCTCCAGAAGAACTTGGATTTGCTTGAGTTCCATCAGTCGCTGTATTGTTGGTGGTAGTCGTGGTAGACTCACCTGATGCTGATGCACTTCGGCCAGCAGCACTGCTGTTTACTCCTGCAGCTCCTAATCATATTGAACCAAGTTCAATGTAATACTTAACCACTTCAAAACACTTCATATAATATATAGATAGAGATTAGAAAGATTACAGTAAATATACATAATCTTATTGATTGAATAGTAACCTTGTTGCTGCTGCTGTTGTTGCTGTTGTTGATTGTTTGGGTCCATTTGTTGTGCCCATTGAGGTGGTATTCCAGCCCACATAGGTATTCCATAAGGCGGAATAGCTTGCCCTCCTGCAACACCAGCCGCACCCCCCGCAGCAGCTGCAGCAGGAACTCGAAACTGGCCATACACTTGAAACTGATTAAAGGGAGGAAAATTGTTTCTTTGTTGTGGCGGTACAGTTGTGGTAGGGGGTGGAACGCGGAGAACATTTAAACGGCAAGTTGGACAGGTTTGCTGTCGTTGAAACCAAGATCTCAGACAAGAAACATGGAAAATATGATTACAGGGTAATTTCTTTGCTCCTCCAGTCATTTCTTCTCGGCAGATAATACAGACATTGTCCGTGGCTGCTAACTCTTCGGCTGTTACATCCGGGTATAAATTATTCATATTGTTAATTGCTCGTCGTGACATCAACACATCATTGAAGGCCTTCTTAAATGACCTAAAGACAGACAAACAAATAAACATTATTTACATTTGTTCTATATAATAAATTGGGATAATAAGCCAAACCTTAAGCGTATGGGAGTCTTTTATTACTCTAAAAATAAAAGAAAATGGCTTGAGTGATACCTTAGAGCTAAGTACGTAGGCCGGAGAGCAAACAGTGGTAGTGTATAAATACGTATCATAATTATGACGAATAAGACATAAAGGATCACTTTTAACAATCCTAGAAAAAGAAACCAAAACCAATTAGATGATATCATTATAATATTATATAATAGTATATTATATTCATGAAGTAATCAAGCTTCTGTTATATTATATTGAATTTACTCTAAAAATCAAGCTGGACAAAAATAACATTATAGCATGTATATGCACTTACCAATGACGACTTCTGTATACAAAACGTAAACTGCCTTGTTTTCCCAAGGTGTTTCATTTTGCATATCCACAAGGTGGAATATATATTTGGCCAAAGTGTTCATAACGATCGTTGTTAAAATAGCATATTCAAATCCAAACACAAGCTGGACTGATGCTCCCTTTGTTATGGTGGATTGGTACGCAGAATTTACGAAATATAGATCCAATATCATTAAAACTGCCAGTAAACCTATAGAGTTCATTTTGAAAGTAATTAAAACGTTATTGAAAGTTCCCAAATAAAACATCAACAATTTATAATATTCTTCTCTTTATGAGATCTCTACTTACTTAGCACTCTAATATGGAAAAGTAGAGTAATCACAGGACTTCTTTCCATCTGTTAATGAAAATTATGAATTAGTTTAGATTTAGAGGCATAATGTTGTCGACACATTGTGATAAATATAGTCAATAATCACCGTTCTATTACACTTACATAATCAACTCTTTCTTCAGCAAGCCAATGAAAGGATTTCAAAAATAGTAGAAGTGTAAAGAGAGCTAAAAATTTTGGGCTGAAATCATCACGGAAGACCGTGAAAGCAAGACAAGTTTCAGTGACAGCATACCATGATCTTTCCACTAAATGCTGTAAAGCAAAACATCAAAGTTTACAATTTGCAATTTAAAATTTTTACATACAGTTTTTTCGTTTTGTCTAAACACTAAAAACGTAAAGTTTCTGCATTGTTTATTTTATAATATAACATGCACTTGACTTATAGGATTCAGGAATTTAGGATACAAATTACACTTTATTTACCTCAAATTCTGCGGCTCGTAGCTGTCCAAAAAATAGCTTTCTAAATAATTTACCCATCATAATCACAATCAATAAAGCTTGTGCGTAGATGACCTGAAAAACAATGACCAAAAAATATGACGAATGAACAAAAAACAATTTAAAAACAAGTACATTATGTCATCAAAGTCACCAAATGTCATGAAATAAGAAATAAGTTGTCATTAAAATATTGTTACACTATAGTATGTGTACATTGCTGCACATTGCGTTTTCTGTACACAACTATGTGTTTTTATTCTCACGAAAAGTTAACAGTTAAACGTGCGAAAGCACAAATTGCTACAAATATCAACTACGATTAAATTAAAAATCTAAAGTTACTTACAGCCATACTAGGTTTCGATTTTGTAATATAGACGACAGTAGGGTAAAATTGTTTCTTCAGGTAGAAAGAATTTCCAACGACGATGGAAGTCAGGACAAGACTCCCTGCTACCCAAATGGACCATTTAGCCCAAAACATGGTGCCCGTGATTAAATTAACTACAATTCTTATGATCGAGATGTTTCACTTTTCCAAAATATACAAAATTAACAAAATATTTGACAAAAATGGTGATATAGAATGTTGTGACTCTGACTGTCTGTATGTTGTTCAATGTGTAGTATTATAGTAGTTTCAAATTTCCTCTCAACTTGTACACGTATGAATGGAAAAATAGTTTTCACTGGTTCGAACAGTGTTGTATGACTCCTAACTTTGCTAATTTCAATGCTTCTTGTTATAAAATACAGAAACGTAAACAGGAGGAGAAATGATGTTTAGTAATGCCAGTAATTTTAATATTATTATTGTACAAACGATATCAAACATATGCAGTATAAGTAAAAACAGAAATAGAAACATTGTCAACCGTATACACACTCATTTAGGTGTCTCCACATTTTCCCCAGAAAGATACGAATCCTCAAGTTCTAAGTTCTACTGTAGTATTTTGCATTGCCATAGAGAGTACAAATTGGCCAGTGGAAAGTGGAATTGAGGATTGAGGACTCTATAAAGTCTATAGCACTGAGCAAAGACTAATTAATTCTGTCCTTTGTAGGCACCTACTTTTCGTCTCCTCCCGTTATTTCTGTGTTGTACAATGACCAATAAAACTGTACCTATTATTTACGCTTTTGAAAGTTTTTCATCCCAAATTTTTCCACCAAAACACTTAAAAGTATAATAGAATATAAGACGCAACATTACGTGTAAGTTTATGACGACTCGATAAAGCACTGGAGAATCATCCCATAGCGCATAGTCACCATCATGTCTCGCACTCCAGGAAGTATGACCATGTACTCCACTGCAGTTCGTGGCGGGTTGCCTGCTCCTAATGATACTCCTCCTTCCGTCAGTCCAGCTTCTTATGAGAGTACTAAAACAATCACATGTCGGCCATGTGTCACTGGTAAAAATCACGAAAACAAACTACTTGAATTTATGTATAAAACCACTCTTTGACAAATTATTCCCTTTTTTCAATAATTTATATTACTACTTGTAACAGAAAATAATGCTCCGTTTCTGACGAGCTCGATCCGCAAACCGTTAATTCCAAACGGAGTTCCAAGTCCGAATCAGTACTATCCAGTTATAAAGCCAAGATGGGATGTGGTAAGTTGATGAAGTAAACAGTATGATGGACCGATTAATGTTTTATTTATTTGTAGCTGCTGAAATAGACTTGACCATTATAAAATGTGTACACACTCATATAATACATACAGGGTTGTCCACTGATGAGACCAGATCATCGAGTAGCAAAAAGTCGATACACTTCAATAGGTGCTGGACCATGCTACAAAGTTTCCGACCCTTGGATAAAGCTTTTACAGGAATGCCAATGTATGGCTTCTAAAAGGGTATTTCATTTACAATTTACACGCTATGTACAATGTACAAGTAGTGCAAAAAAGGCTAAAGATTTTACGCACAAAATACAATAATATCACCAAATTTTTGTCCACTCTCTTTTATTTAAAACCGTACAATGGATCAATATTTTATAAGAAAACATTATTAGCTAAACTGACTCAAATTGTAAACCAGATTTCCATACTTACTTACACAGTGGCGAGTCAAATATGACAAATATGTGTCGAATAATGTGCCAACGGTTTATCATCCTCTGGAGATCCGGCCCTTTTACTGCGGATTGGATGGCAGAATGTATCCTCTCCAAAATAAAAGCTACAAAGCTAAAACTCCTGGACCAATTTACAACTGTAGAGATGTAAGCCATTTGAATCCACGCCGTATATAATAGTATAATATATTATTATTGCCAAGAATAAAATGCCATTGCACTTTGCTTTAAATCATAAACAACACAATGATTATTTCTAATAATGTACATAATACATAATATCTCGAGCAGATTCGAACGTGCAAATCTCGTGCTCCCCGAAACATAAACTTTTGGTACAGTACTGGACGCCTTCCGCTCTTTCCCAAGAAGTCTGGTGCTTGTCCTGCTGATTTCACGATTCCCCGAGGCCTTTGTAGAATCGGTGGCGTGTTTCTCAGTAAGACGGATGATCCGAAAGAAAGCAACTTTCGACTCTTTGAGTACCTAGTGTGCAAAGCGTCGAAGACGGCAAGTATAATGTTGCCCAATATCGATGCTACAATTATTGACAATACTGCGGCAAAAAAATCACACCAATAATCAAGGTTTCTTTCATTTTCTGATGAGCGTTTCTTTTTACAGATATACCCAAGTCCGATGAATTATTATGTGAAAGGTGGCTTAGATGTTATGAGCTCCAAGGCGGTTTCGGCTCCATTTAAGTCCCAAGTTCCAGTAAGCTTTATAGACTTTGATTAATATTTACTTTTCAATATTTTTTATATACATTAAAGAAAGCACAACATGTATAGACGTTTACGAGTAAAACTTGGATTCTTTTTTTTGTAAGCGTCTAGTTCCTGATAATCGATTTCAAGGTCCAGGCCCAGCTGACTACTTTGAGGCAGTCATGACTCTAAATGACCTCGACCCGCCCATTTATCCTCGAAACCCCAGTTACTTTACATTTCCACCTGAAGGCGCCCCCTTTAACTGTACCGAGGACAGATTTAATGATTCGAAATTGGTGGAGGAAGCTTATTTTCGACCTAGCCCGGCCGATTATGACATCCCTAGTTTCACCGACCTCCTGTACTGTGCATGTAAACGAAATACCCCGGCGATTTGTAATCCAAAACTTGGATTCCTCACGTCCGCCGAAGCTAGGCCCAGACACATGTTCAAATTTTCGGACCAAGGTGGCGACGCAGATTGGGCAGACGCGCCAAGGCCATGGAGAAATATTAGACCCAGGAGGATACGAACCTATCCCTATCATGGACCACCTCCCAGGTTCCCGGACTCGCCAGGTCCAATTTATGACACTGACAGGGCGGTACGAGCCATTAAAGGGAGATGTGACTGGTGGGATCCTCGACACACTGTGGATATTGGCTTCAATACGTCGGGATGTACGAGGAACATTCATTTGTTTGACATTGACCGAAATATTCCAGGTCCAGGTCTGTACTATGCGGTCAAACCAGAGAAAAGGTCCTCGGGTGGAACTATTAAGACCACTGGTCCCCGTGTGTCTGCCATCAATATTAGTGCGGGACCTGGTCCGAAATATAAGTTGCATGACAAGGTGGGCAGCAGCATGTGGAGAGGGAGTCATTTGGGCACCTACAATATTTACCTTAAAGGTGTGGACATTCAGTACCCTAATTCGGGTGGATATAGACCTCGTGGCCCCTTGGATAAGCTTGGTGATAAAGCTGCTTGTATTGATAGACACGATGATTATCAAGAACAACTGTGCCCTACTTCTATTGACGCTCAATATCAATTTCATAACAAACGGAGGAGGCAAACCGTCAGCTACGTTTAAGTACACATGCTGCTTATTGAATAAAAAAACGCCCACAACCAAAGCAATAAAAATTACAAAAAAATTGAAACTGAGCCTTTTGTCGTAAATATCAAAAAATTATTATGTAAATATATTTTTAGCATGTGAAGATTTGATGGTTGTTCATATTATAATACTGGTACCTATATAAGCAGAACTTTTGGAATCATACAGCACTGGTAGGCTGAAATGCAAAGTACATAATATACACTCAAGTCTATGTGAAGCACAAGGAAAAACTCCTCCGGTTGTAAATCTCAAATAATTATACCAAAATAAATAGCAGAAGTGTAGAAGTTATTTAATAATTTATCATTAATACTGACATTAATAATTAAAGAATCAATGGAGTCGTCATCTTCTTGAAGGTAAGCATTAAACATTTACACTGGTTGACAATTAATAGTCCTATGTCCTATGCATATAAGCTACACACTGTTTGTCTGTTTATGTTTTTTAGTCAAAATGTCATTGCATTGTGAAATAAGCAATAAGAAAAAAATATACTTTTAAGTTATTACTTCTGTTCTATCTGATGTGTACTTAGGTGGTGTGGTGATAGTTTGTAAAGGAGTTTTATTGTTAGAAGTTAACTTGGGACAAGACATCATCATAAAATGACAGAATATAGAAGAGAAATGGAGCAAAGCTCCTTTTCCCCGGAAGAATTCGTTGAGCGACTGGCTTGGAGAACAGTAACTTCCGGTGATGACTTTGAACCAGAAAAGTTACACCAAAGTTTTTCCGACGCTATTTTTGACCTCCAGTCCATTTTAGAAATGCAAAGGTTAAAATGTACACAAGTGGAGAATACTTTCCTGAAGGAAGAACAGCATTTAAGAAGTCGTCTTCTCATGTTACTTAATCGTAACCAAAGTAGTACCGAAAATTTAGCAGCTTTAGAAAAGAAAGTAAGTAGCAGCAATTAACGAAAGATATTGGGACAGATTATTTATGTATCCACAAAACAAAATTGAGGTATTAATAGTATATAGATTATACTGTCAAATGAATTGAATAAAAAACTTAAAATGTTATCGATATCTAACCCTTACTTTGTCGTCTTTTTGCAGGTAAATTCAGTAGCAACAAAAGTAGTGCATTTAGGAGATCAACTAGAATCTGTAAATCTACCCCGAGAAAGAGCCAATGAAGCCGCAAAGTTAATGAAACATCTCGCAGATTTCCTACAGCCTGGAACCATTTTATTGTCAGATTTATTTAGAGATAAAGATAACCTTTACGAAGCAGCTGAAATAATACAGAAACTACAAATGATTGCACAAGATTTATCTAGTGGTGGATCTTGCGTCAAGTAAGTACCTTTATACTTAACATGCCTAATACATGTAATATTTTATTTTGTAACCTACTTTGTAGCAGTAAATTACAAATGAACTTTGTGTAATTAATGAAAATGATGTTATCGTTTTTAGATTTGATACAGCAGTAAAGAAAATTCATCAAAAGTAAGCAATTTGATCTTTTAAATAAATTTGGCTTTATTTTCCTTGGATTTTGATAATTATTGGCAATAATGACTAAACTTGTCGATTTCTTTGCCCTTATTTTTATGCCTATTTGTCCTGGTCGTTTTATTATAGATACGACGAAATAGAACGTTCTCTGATTGAAGAATTCGTCTCAGCTCAACGAGTAGATGATCGCGATAAAATGAAACAACTCGCACACATACTTTACAATTTCAAAGGTTACTCGCAATGTATTAACGCCTTCATTGAACAGAGCCAATTGGTAAGAACGTTAATATAGTGTCTAATTATACAGTATACCCAGTTCCCAGTATATATGTATATATTCTTTACTATTCTAGTTTTGCATTTAATATAATACGTCATCAGCATGATGCATAATTCAATAATACGAATGAAGTTAAATTATGTTCTACCAGTTCCATTTGTAATTGTTAATTAACTTGCTGTAACAGGGTGGATTCAAAGCCAAGGATGTTTTCGATGATGTTCTTCCATTATGCGAAGGAAATAAGTCTATAATTGATACAGTATTTCCAAATCCAAATCAAGTTATGGGAAAATTTGTCCTTCACATTTTTCATGGTAGAATACAAGAAATAATCGCCTCTCAACTCTACGAAAAGAACGACAAAGCTAATCAAGATCGCTTTCTCCGTAATCTTTCATCCCTCTACTCCAGAACAAAGAAAGTTGTCAAAGAATTGGAATCCTTCGATTTAGGAACAGATTCTTCCTTTCTTGAAAAAATTACCGAACAAATTTTTCGAAAACACTTGGAGAATTATATCAGTATTGAAATACAATGTCTTCAGAAAAAGAATACTCGAATTCTTGTAATGTACTATGAGTCTTTAGGACATCAAAAACGTGTATTACAACCTAGGTACGTGCCTTTATTTTGATGTATATTTCTTTTGTCAAGACGACTTTTTTATTTGTATTGAGAAGGAACATTTGTATTATGAAAAACGAATTCTCCCTTTCCAGATTGTAGATAGTCTTTTGTCTATAGTATGTAGTATGTAGTAAATATTTATTTATAATGACCTCAAATTATTTTCTTTATCATAGCTTTCAAGATATTCGAAGAGATATTCAAGCAGTAATTGGGACAAGAGCTAATATAAATATAGCGCAGATAGAAAATTTTGGTGGAGAAACCTTTTTGTCGGAAGAAGTTGCCATTAATTTATTACAAGAGAGTCGAATGGCGTACTCCAGATGTAAATTACTTTCAAAAATTTCCGAGGTAGCCGTTAATGCCTCCAGAATATTTGACTTACTTACAAATGGTCTTTTGAAAGAACACGTAGGCTACGCTCTGGAATTAGGTCTACAAGCTATCCCACTTCGTAAGTATTATCAAATTTAGAAAATAATGACTTTTTTTGAACCCTCCGTTTGAAAAACACCATTTATGTATTCTTATTTCACTTTGTACATAATTTTCTTTTTTCATTTACTTGCAGCTGATCAAAAAGCCCAACCAGAAATATATTTCTTTGATCTAGGTATGCTTTGTTCATATTTTAAATCAATTGTCTAGTACAACTCCTGCAGTTACTAGAAATCGAATTCGTATCTTATGTCACACAAGAAATAATGTTTCCTTTCAATGGCGTTTTTTTTATTTGATTTAGTCAAAAGTTGTAATGCCATCATTCATCTGTATGAAAAGGAATTTTTGGATTCTCTTCTACCTCTTGTAACGTAAGTAATGTTATGGCTTATTTGTTAAGAATGACTGCAGTCAACAGTTTCAAACATGCAGTTAGATCTTACGCTGCATCCATAAAAGCGGATGTTATACAACACATTACTCGTATAATGTTGAGTTGCACTTTTATCTAATAAAATCTTGTTCTTAACTCATTCTCTTAGTGCAACGCCTTATCTCTCAGAATGCTTGGAAAAGAAGAAGGCTGAATTACAGCAGATCGAGATTACATTAGACGCCGGAATCGATCGTTCTCTTGAAACAATTGCTGGTTGGGTTCGAGTAATATTGCAAGCCGAACATAATAAGAAAGAATTCTTTCGTTCTGAATCATTTGGGGATGGCAAACCAGTCATGGTATCGCCTGTAAGTACATGATTCTATAATATAATGTAAATATAATGGGATTCATATGGTGCTGCAAAATAACCTCTCAGCATACGAGATGTTATTCCCAGAGTGAAAAACATTATGCACCTATACACTAAATAATAATGTTCCATTGTTTACAAAACTTATATTATAATGCTTTGAACTTTATATTTGTACAGGCGTGTGAAAAGGTCGTTCGATTTATAAATTCTCAAATGGCAAAAATGAAAGATTCAATGGATGGAAAGAACATTGAAGCTGTATTAACGGAACTAGGAACAAGGTTACATCGAATTATTTATGAACACCTTCTTCTATTCCAGTATAGTTCTGTTGGTAAGAACGCAACCATCATAATAAATAATTAAATAACCATATCAAAAGATTTTTTGTAAGGCGCAAGAATCCGAGTAGAGAAAGTAAAAGTGAAAGTCCTCCGACTTTCTCCTCATAATAACAACTTCCTATACATGTATTTAAAATAAAAATGAGTCTCCTAATTTTACTTCCGCC
>JAQIVE010002209.1:0-20858 GCA_034698285.1 Sminthurinus bimaculatus | reverse complement strand
AAAATTAAAATCAGACTCAACTTAACCAATTATTAAAAGAATTTAATGATATATTTTCATTATATGACAATAATTTTAGATTAATTAAGTATACTAAGTATTAAATAAATGTAGGAAAACCTCCATTTAAGTTAAAGCCTTATTATAATTCTAATTTTAAATAAGAATTTATATTTAAAGAGCTATAGAAATTAATGTAAGACAAATTAATAACATAATTAAAGTTTTCTTAAGACTTATTATTAATTTTTAAGGCCACGTAAAATAATTACCTCGCACAAAGAAGATTTTATTTTTTAAGCCTTTTGATGGTACCAATTTAAATCTTAGGACTGAATCTGGTGGTATGGCGCGGTACCAGTGGCACAGTATATGTTGCCGATGCATACTGTCCCCACATGGGCGCGCATTTGGGAGTTGGCGGTAAGGTCAAGGAGGAGTGCATCACTTGCCCTTTTCATGGGTGGCAATTTGAGGGCTCCGATGGGCACCTTGCGAAAATTCCCTACTCAAACGCAAGTAAGTTAGTTTCTACCCAGTTTAAATTAAATTATTTGTTAAATTGGTATAAATGTAAATGTTCTCCTGAAAATCTTTTTTCGTGCAGAGCTAGAGGCCACGAAAATCAACGTGAGGAGATCTCTGGAGCAAAATGACTTCATCTACCTTTGGTACCACGTTGAAGGGGCCGAGCCCAATTGGTACCCTCCAGTTGGTAATTTTTCCCTTTTTTCACCACGTTTTGATTTTACCACGTTTTCTGTACGTATAGAATTTTAAGGGCGACAGTTTTACAATTTTGGCCCTGATTTTGCAAAAATTCGGCCGACGATCGAAAAAATTCTGTTGGATTTGGTAAATTTTGACCAAAAAAGACCACTTTTCGGCTAAAAATATTTTTGCTGATTTTTTGCGCGCAAATGTTTTAATGTAGTGCCAGAGGTCAAAAGTGGAGAGTGGGGATACAGCGGGCGGTCCGAGTTCAGAGTCTCATGTCACATCCAGGTTGGCATAACTTTTTTTTAAATTCTTATAAACTTGACTTTTTTACAAAAAAATGTAGTTTATGCTTTAATTTTTCCCAGGAAATTCCGGAGAATGGTGCGGACCTAAACCATCTAAATATTGTCCACACTCCGTCCGTGCTGGCGGGGCCGAATCCCGATGAGTCGCGAATGTCCCCATTCTGGATGAAACACGAGTGGGCTGGCGCATGGAGGCCGAGCGACGAGGAAAATGAAAAACACGTCGCCATGATGCTCGTTTCACATTGGATCACCTTTTTAAATAGCAAGCAGCCCTGGTTCAAAGTGGACGTTAAAGCTGTCCAGGTCAGTCAATTTTTGGGACCTTACTTTCTAAAAAACATTTTATGAATTGTTTTTGTAACTAAAGATGAAAAAAATTGCATAATTCGTAATTCCGTAGATTGGCCCAGGAACTGTTCATCTAGAATTTAATACGCCAGTTGGCCGGTAACTAAATAAATTCAAGGATTGTACAAAAATTGAAATTGTACAAGTGTGACGTGACTCTTGACTCTACAATATAAAAGGGATTATTTTTAAATGCAAAATTGTATTATTTTGCAGCGCCGTTTTATTTCACATGGTAACTCCGTTAGAGCCCATGCTGCAAAAAATCACCCATCGCTTTTACTGCCGGAAGCTGGTCAAGCCCATGGGAAAAATCGTCCTTTTGTCCGAGGCCATCATGGTGAACAATTTTTGAGCTTCAAATTTTTTTAAAAAATTAAATAAAAAAATTAAAAAAAATTTTAAAAATATTTTTTAATAAATTGTATCTTCGTTTCCCTGTCCTTGCATATGTGAATCAAGTTTTTCTTTTTTTGTCTTGTGTTGCTCTAGATTGCCCGAGACATCAACATATGGAACCGAAAAACGTTTTTGAAAAGCCCGCTTTTGCCCAAGGAAGACTCTGCCATCAAAAAGTACCGACTGTGGTACAGCCAATTTTACTCCAATAAACAGTTTTACGAAACCAAATCCCTGGATTTTTAAAGTGTCTTTGGGCAACTTGAATATTAGTTAGGTACAAATATTACATATTCTCGAGCCACAAAGCTTTTAGAGATTTGTTTTTTATAAAATTGTTGCTCTATGATTTTTCTCCATACTTTGCAATGGAGAAAAATCATAGAGTAACCATTTTTATAAAAAAACTCATATCTAAAAGCTATGTGGCCAGAAAATATGTACAACCACTTTTTACGCAATTATTAAATTAAATCGATTTTATATTAAATTAAATTATCAGTGCGTACCAATAAACCAAGATGCTGTATAAACAGGATAAAAACCGTAAAGAAAGTGCCCTTCAAGCCAATTGTTTTCATTTTTTAATTTTTTTTAAAACGCGTTCCTTTCGTTTTGAGAAACAGTATTTAATCTGCTGGTAGTTGGAGTCTGTTAAGTACTGAAAAAATTGACGAAAACATCCCTGGACCAAAACTTAGTTGCCAGAAAGCATGAGTTGCAGGAGAAAGACCATTCCGTTCACCATGTGCCGGAGAAACTAATTAAAGGAAAGCAAAAAAGTGTTGTTAACCAAATTCTGGGAAATTTTGGAAACATTCACCAAAAACACATTAAAAAATACACCCACCGAAGGTATGAGACTCGGCATCAGTTGAAACATATTTGCAGGACAAAGGACCCAGGAAAAATCAAACAGTATTTCGTTGGCTGTGCTCACCTTTAAAGAAAAACAAATAAAAGCAGACTTTTTATAAGTTGGACAATTTTAATGACACAACTTGTTTGGTGCAGTGCGGCCGTAAAAAAATATTTATTTTCCGCTGAACAGCTTTAAAAACTTGTACATAATTGAAAACCAATACACGTCGGATATGAAAAATCTCTTCTCACCTCTTCTAGCGCCTTGCTCATCTCCCATTGAAATTCCAGGTTTCTTGTTTCCTGAATCTGAATTTGAATCTGCTCTCGAATTTCCAAAAACGTCCGGTCAATTAATCTCTGACTTGTCTTTGCCTTTAAATTTGGGTTAATAAAAAAATTGAACGTTTCTCAAAAAACACAATTTTTGCCTCAAATTTTAAATTTTGTGAATTTTCGTGAGATTTTTTTCCAAAGGGTTGCTTAGAAAAAAATCTGGTCAAAAAATCTCATCAAAGTTTGATACAGTTTTGGTCAAAAACCTTTTCAATTTTAAACAAATTTTGATGAGATCTTGACGAAATGTCATAAAAATTCAATAAAAAATTGTCAAAGTTGTCAAATTTTCACGAGATTTGGTGAGATGCTTTTCTACAGGGATATAAAAAAGAAGAAATTTTTCTCATTTCTCCTACCAGTTGAGTAAAAGAACTTCCCACAAACACAAACAGCAGGATGCCAACAAAGCTGTACAAATGCTTGCAAAAAATGTAAAGGTTGCTCTGAAGTTGATCCATGTTAAACGACAAAGAGATCGTCCAGTTGTGGACGACTTGAAAAGCGATTGTCATGCCAAGAAAGGGCAAATTACACGCTATGGGACCCCCCACCGCCCGTTCAAAGTCCCCAAAGGCCTCCCGAACCCGCACAAAGTCTTTGAATTCCCGGCGAAAACTATAAACGGCCCTGACCTTGGAGTTGACCTGACAGGTCAACCGATCAAATTTCACCAGTCTCTCCAGCCACATAGTGTACATGTTGGACAGAGCTTTGAACAGATTGAGAGCCACAACTATAGGGATTAGAGTAGCATGAAAGTAGGAAAAACCCAGAAGAAGTTCCTCTATAACCCAGAGGACGGGGATTAGCCACATGAAATTGGAGCTGATGAGCGAGTAGGGACTCTTGGTTAACTTTAGGCCAAACTTGATGACCAGGGCACAGCCCACGAAAAGGGAGATGGTCAGGGGGAGGAGGGAGAAACAAACCATGTCAATAATTTGCTTTGTTCGATTTTTACTAAAATGCAAAATTTTCAAATTTTTCCCCGTCCTGATGGGTTGATTTTGACGCCGTTCGATGCCTCGGCGAAAGTTCATCTCTTGGCACCTTTGAAGAACTTTGAGGACGAGTCGGGTTTTGTGAATGGCGTTGAGCCGGAAAAAAATGTCCGCCAGAGCAAAGCCAAAGTTGAGGGTGAATACGATGATTCTTCCCGAGAGACGAGCCTCGGTCTGAAAAACTTCATAGCTCAGACAATAGTCGAGATTGACGAAACCCATGAGAAGGGCACACAGGAGGGATACAATTGTTAGCGGAGAGGTCCAAAAAAACTTTTTGGTGTGAAAATAATCATTTTTTCTATTTTTATTATTGAAATTTTGAACAGTTGTCACGGGAAACGAGCCAGTGTACATGGAAATTTTGCACAATCTCCTGGTCAGCTTGTCCAGGTCCATGTTTTTGCATTTAATGCGTAGTTAGGATCGGATGGAGAAAAGTTCATGCACAGTTTTGGAAAAGATGGGACGATCGATTCTATGTATAATCGATTTATGCAATTTTGTGAATGAAATTTGCAAGAGTGTTGTTTAATCTGGTAGAGTTAATCCAATCTAAGTACATTTTGGCTTGTTTGTCAATATTTTGTTTCTGTGCTGGAAAACGTATGTAAACGCTCACACACAACGGACAAGATAGCAAGCGGCGTTGAAGTTTAACCATCCTTAACTTTAACCTCCTCTAGAAAAAAAGCTTGCTAAAAAAATCTTATGCAATTTTGACTTCATTTTGGTAAACTTTCGATGATTTTGATGAAATTTCATGAAATTCTACTCAAAAATTGTCAATCTGGTCAAATTTCATCAAATTTTTATGAGATTAGAAGATTTTTTGAAGGAACTGATAATACAACATATTGGTTATAGATTAAAGTATTCTACTAAATTATACGACAGAATAATAAGCAGCATGTAATTAAATGCGTAGCTTTGCAACCATTTGGTAATTAAACGGCGTTTTAGCTTATTTTACGCAGTTTTTCACTAACCGTGAGTATTATTTTCAACTCTACAACTCCAAATTATATGTGTATCTCATGCTCTGCATTTTAAAGACAAATCCAGGCCAAGTTAATAAAAGAAGGGGAAAAAATTCAACATCAAGGTCACTTTTTCAGTCTCATTTTATATTATACGAGTATGCAGCATTTCCTTGCTTCAAGGTGAAAACAACAGAAAAACTGTAGAAAATTTTAAGATTATAATCCAGGCATTAATATTATATCAACATAAACATGGAATTTTTTTATTCCAACTATATTATGTGACATAGTTAATATGCAACTGTTATCTATATTATACTTTATACTACATAGGCTGAGGAGAAGTCGAGAATATGGCTGAAATTTGGAGTATTATCACCAAACTTTTTGTGTAAACAATCCCAAAATAGCAGTCGACGTCGTCCTCTCGTCGACTTGGTCTCAAAATCGAGGAACGCCTCGAGAAAAATAGGGAAAGTACCTATGTAAAAAGCTCAACTTTCTCTCCTCTCGCTCTCTCTCTCTCTTTTCGATCTTGGCAGTCTGATTCTGGTGCAACTGGGAGGATGTCAAGGTTCCTACTCTTCTTTTACTTTTTAAGTTACAAGTTACAAACATGCAAAAGAGAAGGGAAGAAGGACACAGGACACGAGACACGAGCGAAGGCTTGTAAAAGCAGCGTATAATAACACACTTATTATTATTATTACAACATATTACAGTATTATCAAGTATAGAAATTTTTTACATGTGTAATGTGTACCTACTCCGAGGATTGACTTGAGTTTGTCTGCACCTTTTTCTATTTTCTGTGCTGTCAGCAATGAAGTCAATGCGTGTATGTAGTATGTAGTTGAGGAGTCAGAGCCAGTGTGTATAGTGTATAGGTAAGTGAATGAGGGTTTTATGCCGTCTCCCTTTCTTTAGTTTTCATTTTCATGCTGTGCTGGCGGGAGGAAATTCGAGGATAAAAATAGAATAGAAAAGAAGAAAGAAAGAATAGCCATTAGATATTATATAGAAATAGGAAGAGAGAGAGGGTGGAAGAACAAGTAAAGAATACCTATGAAAAAATAAAAGTGTGTAGAGTCTGAGAATAGAGAGAGAGAGAGTAATAGAGGATCTATCTATAGATGGGGGGAAATAGAAGGTAGAAGGTAGAAAAAAGACGGAAGGGAAGAAAGCGGAGAGTAGGACGACAACGGAAATAATCTGAAATCTGAAGAGAAACGGAAAGGGAAAACTGCTCGCTGAGCACAGTTTTTTTGACATGCGAGCTATAAAATAAATTCACAAGCACCCAGACCAAACTCAGCCAGCCCAGGCCAGGCGTAGAATACATATACATAGAATAGAATAGAATATAGACACGGCGGCTCATTCATTCATTCACAAATACACGAGTCCGTATTATATATATAATATGTATATGTATATAAGAACTTACTTAGTTATCACACTCCTCATAATATAACATAATATAATTAAATGTAACGAGAGAAAATGGAGTGGCAAGAGAGAGGACCAAGTCATCACGGCAATGAAACTTTTTTCCGGTGCCGGTATTTATATTGTACATTAGGGCGGCTTGACACTTTGACAGTAAATTTTAACCAATTTTTCGTTTTACTGTCATAATTTCCTCAAAGCTCAGTATAAGCGTAAATTTAGGGTAAAATATTCCAGGGTTCAAACTTTTCCATATTTTCCTAAGCTTTTGCCAAAAATATGGAAAATTGATTGGAGACAAGGTGAATAAATGATGTCAAAGCTCTCTAATAAAAATCAAAGTTGTAGGATACGATACGATGCGATGCGATACCTCTTGGATTATGAGAGTGATTGCGACTTTGATTCTGATCAGTCGTCATTTTCTACCTCATTTCACGACAAAAATTGATGATGATGATGATGATGATGACTGGACTCGCGGAGAGAAAAGTTGAGAGTGAAAACTGATTTCCTCACGCTGATTACTTTTCTTTTCTTCCAGTGAGATAATCGCCAGAGTTTCCCCTTATTTATGTATGTTGAACTTTCACTTTATGCCGCTTTTATTGTAGATGGGGTGTAAAAAGTAAAAATCGGGAGACAAGTAGGCAAAAGAATAAACGAATAAACGATAGACTATAGATATCGACCGGCTCCACATTTTTTATGCTCTTTGTCACAATTTTTATACAACAGAATAAATGTCTCAATTTTTCCTATAATGATTTTTACAGGAAATCAAGCTGCCTTCTTCATTTACTATGTATTTCTACCCAAGTAAAAATGGATTTTGTCATCATCATAATTTTCTAGATATACAGCAAGACTTGCTTATTTAAAATTCAAAATTAATCAAGTTCAATATTTTGTTACGTTCCATTATAATTATTGAAGATGTAAAAACATTATGTATGCATCTACAGATAGCTTGCCACTTGGAGAAGATCAATTCCAGATAATTTTACAGGCACATACATACATACATACATACACTTAAACTCTGCTTCGTTTAAGATTTACGATATAATATACAACATAGCTACAAAATTAGTACGGCAAAACTGTCGGCGAGTGCAGGGCAATGAGTGTCAATTTCCGTCATAAATTTGGGAAATCGCGTCCAAAATCGACTCATTTCATTATTCGTTCCAAATGCCAAATCTGTCCACATGTGTGCACCGTACAAAATACTAAACAAACAAATATCTACACAGATAGGATAATATTAAATAAATAAGGATAATATTATGACATAATAATAAGCCGGTGTGTTTGTATTTCCAAACGCAAATTTATACTGTCTGCAGACTAATACATATGTACATGGGTATTCACGAACAATAAATGTTTGGATAAATTCAAGAATTTCTAAAAGTATCATGGACCGAATCCAAATCGAAAGCCCTGTCTAATAATATTTTCTATTGTGATATGTGTACAATGTACAAGATGAGATGAGATGATACGACACGACACGAATATTCTCATAAATAAAATAATAAGCTACAAGCTAGCTACACATAGATTATACTAGATTTCCTTGTACTGTAAATTGTAAACACTGGAAAAGGCACATCATGCATTGAATTAAATCCCCAGAGTACATACGATGGATCCGTATCACAAAGAGTTACAATCAACATTTCTACACAAGTATAAATACCGTTTGCGACAATAGTTTATAGCTTTTACTCGGCTGATTTCCATTTCCATACACATAATTCGCCTTTGTTTTGTTTTTATCAGATTATCCTATTTCATTTGATATTATAAATAATATTATATGCCTGCTCTTCTCTGCTCTGTCCTCTGTTTTTCTTCAGTCCCAGTGAAATGAAATACAACATGAAAAAATCTATAAAATCTCAATCCTCGATCGAGCCAAGAGTGAAAAACGTTGATCGTAAAAAAGGAGTAAAATTCTTTGATTTTTTTACTACACGTCAATTTACTTTTTGTTTATTTTTATTGTTTTTGAAAGATGCTGACAGCTTGAAAAATGCTCAATAAACTTCTTTAATGTTACTTGATTCTTTTTCTCAGTTCTTCCGTTTCTTCTTTTCGTTTGAACAATAAAATTCCCATCAATCCTCAATCCAATCTCATCATTTTGATGTCAAAACCTTTGTTTTTGTTGCTTCACAACTACAAATCTGTTTGCTCCGTTTGGTTTGCTGTGGACTTGGATGCTGACCTGACTCTAACTCTGACTGACAAGTGACAGCGGGGTGTGATTTTCCTTACACAATATACAGTACAGTTACTTACAAGTTTAAATGTATCATCGTACAAAATAAAAAGAGGACAAAAGGTCAGAGCAGATGGACGGACGATAATACATATATGATGGGAAAATAAAAAATACTTTGAAAATTACAGCTATAAGGAACATTATTAGAAAAAGGAGCAATCAAGCAAATGTTTCTAAAATATCCACAAAATATATACGTGATAGATTCCTAAGTTCTGGATTTTTGTAGATACCTACGAATAAACCAAAATCTGCTACGCAAACCCGAGCCTACTTGAACAAACAAACGGTTTGGGATTGTGATTGTATGCATGTAGACACAAGGTGGACGAGGCTTACACCGTCCTTTTCATTTCCAGTCCAGTCACCCCGACATTTAATAAAACAAGAGTTGACCAGACAGGCGAGAGAATTTCATCTCATTCACAAACAAATGTTGAATACATACCGTGTTCTATACAAATAAAAAGGAAAGGGAAACACGGTCAGAAAAAGCCTTCACCAGCTTTTCCCTTTAATTTCACCCCCAAGCACTTTCTCTCATCCCTGAGCTGTTCTATGCAGAGTGCGGATTGTGATATGAGTAAAATGGGAGATCAGTATAATATATAGCACCATTATTATTATTATTTTGGACACTTTCTATACAGACTGCCAACAAAGTTGGGATTTTCATACGATATTGTAATACATATTATATTATTCAAAAAGATTTCTCCTCGGCATATTATTGTATTTGTAAGTACTGTACACGTTACATATTTGGAGAAGCGATTAAATGTCAATCTCAGATTATCAGCCTATCAAACTATATAGATACAATGGACTGAAACTTTAGTAAAATTGTGACTACATAATATGGAATTATACGGTGAAATTTCAATTGGGATTCTCGATGCTCGATTCAACTTTAAACTTACCGATGCGGATGAGTGAGGGAAGGACCACAACACTTTTGACTGCCCACACGAGAATGAGTAAACACTCGAATTTCATTTTATCCACATTTTGTTTGCACAACCCCGACCACAAAATCACTTTCCGACCCCCTATGCCCTACTTTCCCTTATACATACATACATACAAATAATACATATTATGTACACACAAACATTTATACACCTTCTCCAAATCCGATCTATTAATGTCCACCTTGGAAAATTTACAAAAGATTAAAACACCATTTTTACTATGTACGTGTTTTCCATCCCCGTAAAAAAATTCACTGTTTATTGTGCACTTTTTTTTAAATTATTATTTATAATTACACATCCAAACACACTGCACTGGCACTGGCACTGTGGGTATAGAATATAGAAGTTGATTCAATGATCCAGTTTGAAGCTTATAATAATAATTATGATTATTATAAAAACACTTGAGAATAACGGTAATAGATAATAATTGCAACTTGGTTTACACTAAACATTGTGAACACTTTCGATGTCTGCCGCTGTCGTTGCCGTTCTACATAAATACTTCCAGCTTGAATTGGGATCGTCGTCGTGGGCCGTAGTAGATTGTAGATTGAAATCGGGACTCTTGATGGAAAACAAAACACTTGGCTGAGCGAACGCAAAGCAAACGCAAAGCAAACGCCTCGTCGGCGATATTATGGGATAAGGATAAAGTTGAGGATTATTGACAAGTGGGAATTGTGAGCGAGGAGAAGGGAAAACAGAAAAGCACGGAGACTCGAGACTCGAAAAGACAAAGGATATATAATGACAAAACAGTTGACGGCACAGGCACAATTTAACCACACGGCGAGAGTTGGTCGGGCAATATCAATATCAAGAATTGAGGAGTAGGAGGAGGAGGATCTCCATGTAGATCGAGCTGTGGAGCATCATCAGATCATATCATCCCCGGAGATAAAACTAATACATACATACATACGTGTATGTATATTGTAGATAGACGGAGAGGAGAAACACTTGACGGTAGACAAAGCTGAAGACAAAAGAAAGGAGGGAAGAAAGGGAATAAATGAGAAAATATAGACAACTATTCAGCACCCTTCACAAACCCTTCAGATGATCGACTCGATCACTTTCCTCGATCCTCCCTCTCAACATTTCAGCGCTTCAGCATCTTCTATCTTTTATCTATATATTATATTATTATTATTATTATACACGTACACTTGGTCTTTTTCTTTTCTTCCTCTTCCGCTAAACAAATGGGATGACTTTAGCTATAAGTTATAACTATTGTATTAGTATTATACAAATATATAACTACTGGCACTGGCACGGGCAACAACTGATATTGAACTTGATATTGGGCCTCTTACAACTACATTGCTGTACACTGGGGCTGAAACTGAAACTGAACTCGTGGTTTGTTTCTTTGAAAGAGTGTTCATGGCAGATACGAAATTTCCTGGGTATTCATATGTACATTGTACATATAGATGAAACACTTGATTTTGGCTACTTTGTCCTCTTTTCTCTTGTTGTCTTTTTTTTTTTCCTTTTGGGTCTCACGTTGAATTTAATGGAAAACCTAAAAATAGTTAAAAAAGAAAAATTTATTATAAGTACTGTACATACAATAATATTATACAATCAATAATACAGCTGAGAAAAAATTGTTTACTTAAAAATAAACTTGGTTATTTTTATTTCTATTATTTTGGGAATGACAAGTATTTGACTTTGAGTTGAAGTTGATTCTACTGTACTATACTCACACTCTATTTATATCAAGAGGCAGGAAAAGGAGGAGAAGCCGGAAGCCAGGACACTCACTCAATCCTCAAAACGTTTACTTGGACTTGACTGGGGAACAAGTTTCCAGGTCCAAGGCTTGTTTCCATTTGAGATTGGATTGTGGTCGGCTGGTTCTGGTTCTGCCGGTGTGGTGCGGGCTCTTGCTTTGAGCTGCTCGAGTTGAAGGAAATTCCACAGCACACTGCACTGGAGAGTCAGTCCGTACCCAATTCCAGTCACTCTTTTTCTATCCCCGTTTTGTTCTCTCCCTCTCGGACTTCTTTCTCTGCTTTCCCTGCTTTCTCTCTCCCCTTCCTCTCTCTTTAGCCTCTAGTGTCTGTTTCGTTTTTGTTCACGCTCTCATGGTCTGTGCATTTTGCAATTGGGAGAAGGGAACCAAAACTTGAGTGAAACCGACGCTTGCGTTCTCTTCCGTCTAAAATGACACTGACTGTCGGCTGCTTCTGTTTCCTTCTGTTCCATGTCTTGCATAATATTATTACAAATTGCAAATCTTGTGATGCATAATAGATTTTAGGATTTTTTTTTTGCTGGTACAATTATTTTTATTTTTCATTTTTCTTGATTCACATATTATTGCTTAATTTATTATTATTATTATCACTGAACTACTGAATCGCCAAAGTTTGTTTGCTTAAAAAATGATATTTTTTCTCATATGTAGATAAAAACAAAAATTGTAATGCTAATAAATTTAACAAGGGAAAGCTTTTTTTTTTCTTTTTTTTACCAAAGCTTGAAATGGTTTAGTTTATTGTGGGGAATAATGACTCGGATCGGCCTCTTGACCAACTCCCTAATATCTTTTTCATAAGGATTTCTAACTAGGAGAGTTGTCGGTGTTGTACTCTCGGGATACGAAGCGGCCAGCTCTTCTCTCTCGAGTTCTGCCACCTTGTCCAGAAACTTGTGGGCTAGAGTTAGGTGATGCTCCGTCTCCTCCAGCATGTCATGGACCCGACGAAGACCCGCCAAGATCCTCGAGTTTGTGGCATCGTTCTTGAGTTGTCTCAGAACAACCAGCACTTGATTGAGAGTCACGAGGGATAAAGGCAGAGACTCTTTGACCTTGTCGGACAACTTTTTGACACTCCGGTTCAAATGAATATGCTCGAAAGAGATCTAGCAAACATAACAGAAAAACAATATCATTGCAATATTTATTTCTTTAATTTAAAATAATATAATTTTTGGATATAAAATGTTGTAGCATAAAAATAGTAAGGATACCTTTCGAATATTTTCAACAATGTCGGAGAGTCGGTCAGAAATGCCGTTCATAATAATTTCCATGATTTTGGTCTGCTCTTGGGGTTTTCTTGACCAGGATCTGAACATGGTGGACCGTTCATATCCACGATAGCTTAATACCAGACTTTCGTAGGCAAAGGTCAGGGAGATGAAAATATCCTCTTCATGAACAGGTAAATTGTCGTCTTCTTCGTCATTGTCATAATTTTCTCCTTGCTCTATTTCTTTTTCTTTAACCTTAATCTGGTCACTTTTGTCCTTCCTACTCATGGCACCGAATTCGGAGGCATCTGAAGAATCCTGTTGATTTCTGGTTATTTCCTGTCCGGGAATTGCGGCGCTAAAGGACAGGCCGGTCTCGGCATCGTCTGTATCATCGCCATAGTTCTTCATGCGAATGTGACTAAAGACCTTGAGGATCTCCTCGAGGCGACTGGAAATCTTCTCCAACTTTCCACCACACACAAAAATTCCATGACTGACGATTGCCCGACACTCACTGACCCTCAAACAAAGTGTCCTGAGCCTTTTTATCAGCTGAAATTTGGACTTTTGAGGGAAGGAATCAAGTCGAAGCTGAGTCACTGCACAAGCCACACAAATTGCCGAACCTTCCATGTAACTTAAATAACTACTTTTATTTTTTTCTACAGCCTTTTTCTTTTTCTCCAACTCCTCCATGTAGGTGTTTAGACAGTCAACTGAGGTCAAAAGCTCATTTGAGGCTTCTATTTCTTCATTTTCCTTTGTTTGTAGCTGCTGTTGCTGAGGATTTTGATTTAGATTGAGAACTTTCAGGTTTGAATGTGATTCCGGAACATAGACGTTTTCTTCTTGAAGAATTTTCAAGGCATCGTAGATGTTTTCGTTCCAGCGACTCTTCACATCTCGGATTATGTTGAGGACTGGAAGGTTGTCGTGAGTTTTGACGAATTGCTTCAGCTTTTTATGGGATGGAATTTTTTTGCGGTTCGAGAAGAAGGCTCTTGTCGAAGTTTTGGCTTTGACTTTGGCCCTGGCCATGGGTGTTGTTTTGACGAGCATGTTGTTGGTGGAGGAACTAGGAGATAGATTTTCCGAAGCTGTGGAAGTTAAAATCCGATCAAGCCTGAGAACAAAGGTAAGTTCTGTTTTTATTATAATAGTACCAAATAAAGGACGTTTATCTTTTGAAAATTGAATGACATGTTATTTATGTGTGTGAAAAATTGTTTTTTAAATGTTTAGAGTCCTATTCTTACAAAAGTTTAATTAGGACTCTGCTGTGTTACAAGTTAAAGGTAAAAATAGGTAAACACACATATAAAGTATAAGTATGTAAGTACACGAAACACGAAATATTATTTTGAAAAAAAAGTACCTAATCACTGTCTAAACTCTAAACCCTTAAACATATGAAATATTGATTATTTGATTGATCTTTCAACTCTTTTTTAAGTAATATTTTGCCGTAAAAAAGTAAGGAATGTAAAAACATAATACAAAAATAAAATTTTGATAAAAGATAAAAGTTAAGAGTTAAGAGTATAACAAAAAAGTGAAAAAACATCAAAAATTACTCGTGTAATAATATTTTGTCCTTGTTAAAGTTGAAAGTAAATAATAATACAATTAGAACACTAAAATAAAAAACCATACTACTGCTACATTCTATGTTACTAGTTTGAACTTACTGGGTTTTGAAGGAGTCGTCGTGAATCAAAAGTTTAAAGCAGGAGATTTTCTGATTCCACTTTTCAAAGGGTGAACTAGTTTTTCTGGAGGAGGAAAAGGGAGAAGTCACAACAGATGAGGGAGAAGAGCTGAAGAATTTATTGTAAGCCTTCTTGAAATAGTTCTGAAACTTGTTGAGATTCTTGAGACCTTGTCGCATGCTCGAGCAAGTTTTTCCAAATAGCAAGATCTCTTCCTCAAGTATCCTACTGGTTCGGATAAGAACGAGGGCCTCAAGATCGTTGTACATCTCCAACTGAGCTTGAACGTTGTGGTTTGCAAAGGCTGCTTCAAGATTCCTCATCAAATAAAAGATACTCTTTCCATACACTTCCTCTTGAAGATTTTCCCCGTTGATCAACAAAGATTCGGAAGAAACCGGTGGAATAAAGGATTTCATCCCGAATCCAAATTTCCACCAAGAGTCACCGGGAAACTTTTCTTTTCCAAACTTTTCGAGGATGTCTGTGACCAGCTTTATTGAATCTTTGAAAAATTTGAACACAAAACAACATCTACAACATAATGTGTTATGAAAAGGTAATTGCTCTTTCAAATGTTCAAAATAATTATTTTATACCATCAATTTGAGATTGGGCGTGATTTGCAAAAAGTTTAATGATCCTCAATTGGTGTTCAGCTGTTGTTGTATCCAGTCTCGATGCAAAAAGTACCCCAAACTGGTTAAAGTAAATTCCATTGTTGGTGACTAAAATGGAAACTTCACCTTCGTCGGGAACTTGACTGATTTCATTTGGATTTGGATTCGGTTTAAGCTCCAATATTGGAGCGAGTAAACTTTTTTTCCTTGAGGTTTTCTTCCTCGGCGTGTTTCCCACTTGAGATTCTTTGTCCTCTTCTGAGAAACTGGAGATGCTGGATATTAAAGACATACTTTCATTTGATGCTACTCGAGACAAGATCTTCATGGGATCTGTGTCAACAAAAATGATTTAACTGTTGTTTTGTTGTGTATGAACAAAATATTATGAAAAAAAAAGTTTAGACATTAGTCATTATGAAAAAGAGAAACATATTTTTGGTAAAGTACCATTTAGAGGATCAAAATATCTCTCAACGTGTTTCAACAATCGTCCCATTGATTTTTCAGCCTTTTTACAAGTTTTGATACACAGTCTCAACATGCGCCGTAATTCTTCCAAAGATTTTGAAATATTCACCAACTTTCTTTGAAGAGCCGGAGTATCTTTTAGTTGAAGGAACCTTCTTCGAGTCAAGTTGAGCATCTCCAAAATGGCCGACTCCCAACCCATCAGAGAAACTACAAAAAATGGTTCCTCCACTCGAAATCCCCATCGAGCCCTGAGTGGAGTAAAGTCTGAGTAATTTGTTGGAGTGGTTGGTGGATCAGTAGGAATCGAGTCAAGGAGCAGCTTGGTCTTGCCAATGATCGACTGGGTAAACTGATTGAGGGTAGATGCAATGTGTTCAAGATAGTAGAAGAATTGTTGCGAAAGATCCGCACATTGGCGAATGTCATTCTCCACAATCACCAACTCCTTTCGACGAGCCAGGTCGTATAGTCTGGTATCATAAGATGCTTCATAGTCCTCCAAGGTTTCAAAGTGGTCTTCGATGGCTCTCCGAATATTTGTGTTGATCAACTTTGGAAGCCTGCCTTTTGTGTTGGTGGACATGATGTCGGATTTTCGAACCGGTGAAAATTTGTCCCTGATTAAAAATATGATAAAGCATATTATTATTTCTTTTATCAGCTTATTTGGTAGATAAGTTGGTTTTGTTCAGTAAATTTTTGCTCAACTTCAATATTTGTTACCTTGATTCATTATTTTGCTCCAAATCGAGTTGAAAGGAGAATCGTTTGGAGGATTTCCACATGTGAACATTTGTACTGTCGACTGGAAGATTAGCTGTGGATACGGTGATATCCCCATTTCGAAAAACGGCCCTCCAAGTATCCTGAACATTTTTACAGCAGTCTCGGACCGTTTCCAGTTGATCTCGCAAAGCCTTGAAACTTTCCCTAATCTTGATCGAGCAAACGAGAGCAATGTGCTGTTCTCTCGGGTGAAAATACCTTTCGGACAGAAGTACATTCAAAATGATTTGAAACTGGCCATCCAGCATTGAAATGATTCCTGCATTATCAGATTTGGACCGCGGTTGAGGATTTTCCGCTTTCGAAATCACACTCACGACTGGCTTTGGCTGTTGTTTAACAATATTCGGATTAGAATTTGAACGCTGGCGTGATTGGGGTTTTGGATCGTAATCATTATCTTGTACATAAATATGTTCCGGAACATGGTCATGATCCTCCATTTTTGAATCAATATTGGAGGTCTCCTCAAGTGTTTCCAAAGCATTCGTTAAACTGTTTATGGGGGCCTGGAGAAAGTTGATGAACCCCTCGAAAAACTCGGACACCATGCTCGTCTTCTTGGGAAAGTTGAGACTTTGAAACTTGATAAAGGGCCAGCTCCTGGCAACATTCTTCCTGATTGAGATGCCATCAACATCCCACCGGATGTAGGGTGTTAACAGATGCAGAGATAGAAGACTGCTATTGCTCAATGTGTTTGACACACAAAACATGCCGTTGATGGAGGATTGAACTCTGACCATTAGTCCTGACCCTGACCCTTCCCCTTGACCTTTCTCCCAATCGCTCAGTCCACTTTCATTATCACCACCACCACCACTATTTCCGTTCATGTTGCGGTCACTCATTTGCCTCCTGTACAACATATCGGTTTGCCACACACTTTGGAAGAACCTCGATCGACAGCCGATGCGGATGCTGGCTACAGAATTTTCACAACTCTTCACCACTTTGCCCAGCCTCTCGAGGAGTTTCTCCATCAGGTTGATGCTGCTTGAGGACTCCTTTAAGTTCAGTTCGATGGTTTTGCGAGCATTGTGTAGGTGTCGCTCTTTGCCCACCATCATGGAATTTTGCACCTCGACACTGTCCAAACTGAAGATTTTAAGGATTTCCGCCAGAGTTCCGATCCAAGCCTCAAAAGCTGTTACAGGAGTATCCAAATCCATATCTGCGGGTCCGGTGCTTACAACTTTTTGAAGTAGTTCCTCAACAGACTGAAGCTGCTTTTGGGAGGTGGCAAAGATGGCGAGGATCGTGTTGGTGGCCTGGTGCATCTGGAGTATCTCGTCATACTTGTTTCGACTCATATCGTAAAAGGTTTTGAGCTCATATTCATCACCCAGGCGGATCCGAGATATTGTAGGAACGATTGTGGGCCGTTTCTCTAGGAATTTGGCGGAATGGGAATATTTTTCGGGGGGAATTCCCTCCTGTTGCTTTTTGATCTGGCGCAGCATTTCCTTTCGCTGGCGTCTTGCTTTTTTGGTGGACAACAGATCATAGTGCTTGGGCTCCTTTTTAAAGACGGGCTCGATATATTTGAAATTTTCGTCTTTCTCGTCTTTTGTATCTTTCGATCTGCATCAAGATAATAGATGGAATTTTAATGATCAAAGGTCAAACTACATTATGATGATAATATTTTTGAATTTTGAATAAATGTTTCATTTTTCAACCTGATTTTTTAAAATAAAATGTGGATTAAAATTTCAAAAAATAGGGGAATATTATTTTTGATAGCTTTTTTATACCTTTGTATACCTTTGTTTCTGCAATAGTTGTTGTTGTGGGTGGTTTGTCTTTGGTTTGCGTGTATGATGAAGGTGCTGCAATTTCTTGCCAATTTGACTAAAGCTAACATTAATTCGTGCTTCTAACTCTTTATCACTATCTAAAGGGAAATTGAGATTATCTACTTTATTCACAAGGGGAGGCACTAAAAATGATGAAGTGGACGTAGTTTGGACTGGACTTTCCGCTTGTGTCTCTTTTTCCTTCCACCTCTCTTGATTTTCTCGGTCTTCTTGTCCTGGCTCCGTATTTGAACCGGCATCGACAAAGACTTGATTCGTCTCTTGTTCCAGATCTGAAGTGAAATCCTCGATTGGCTCCAGGATTGTGTAGACTCTGACATTTTGCTCTTGCTCGCTGGGACTTTGGGCTTGAGCTTGAACTTGAACTTCCTCTGTGGTGGTTGTAACGGTAGCCTGTATACTTTGAGAAGCTGGAATCGGAACCGGAACTGTAACTGGATGTGACCCTTCATTTAAACCAGCTCCTGGTCTTTGCCCTGAGGAATCTTGATTTGAATGTAAATCTGAACTGAGCTCCCTGTGATTATCTTTTTCTTCTTCCTCTCTTGGAGATTCTTCTGGGGGTTTGGATAAGGATGAGGTTGCAAGCGGCTCTTGTTGGACTTGTACTTGAAGCTTTGGTTGCGGTTTTGATTTTGAGTGTCTTAGGGCAAAGTTTTTTTCTGCCATTGAATCAAAACATTGTCGTCGATCTTCCTAGTCAGTTATGGCCATGACCATTGCATTGGCGTGGCCACTGAAAACTCTAGAGGAACAACAAGAATGATGCCATTTATTATAACTTTGTAAGTATCATTTTTATCAGCTACTTGATCCTTTCGTTTATGCAATTTGCCGACCTTACCTTTTCTTTGGCCTTCTTATAATACTGTGCGAAATGTGTACATGGAACGTGGAACCATTTTTGGAGGCAGTCGACACGGTTTGCAGTTTGCGTTTTTTTGTGCTCACATCGCATCGATTCCTCAAGTTTGAAATTTGAATTTGAATTTCTGTTTATTTGTCGGGTCTTTTGCATTTTATGGGATTGGATATTTGATGTTCAATATCAAATGCAAAGTTCTATTTTGCGCTATGTGATATGTGAGTTGCGTTTCAAGTAATTGTCATGGAAACATATAAAAGCATGCGAAATGCGAATAATTGCAAAAGATGCGAGACCTTTTTTGTAATGTTCTTTTTAGATGCTCACGACTCACGAGTCGAGTCTTGAGGTCATAGAAGATGAAGATGAAGAAGAAGGGACGTTTGTTCCAGCGCACCAGAAAGTCGTTTGAATTAAAAAATATTAATCAGTACACTCGTGAATATTAGGGGTTAATGTGTTTATCTTTATCCCATGGCAGAAGATTCTTTCTTAGGCAGAGGACGTCTCATCATTACTTAACTATAGGCATTATTATACGTATAAAATATAATAAGTACACATTTAATGTTTGAAACATCCATGTGCGTGCTGAAGCGACAAATCCAAGCTCAATATTATTCTAAATATTCCTCCCATTTTTGTGATGAGCATCTAGCTTTTTTCTGAATTAACCTCCGCAAGTCGAATGTCACGAGGTCGAAGAGTCAGGCAGTCACACACATCTACATAGTATGTAGTATGTAGATGAGTTTCAGGTAAATTGTAGTAGATTATAGTCCTTTCATCACTTCTTCTTTGATGGTGTTTTTATCAAAGAAGAAGTTTGCATCCCTAAATCACTGGTTGTACTGGTGCATAATATGTATCTATGATCTATGACTATTACCTGTTATGTAATAAATAATAAATACAAGAGTACGTATAATGCGTATGGAGTATGGACAATGTCAATGGCATAATGTGCCGTACATATGTGTTCTATGTAGATAATAGATAATAGATACACATACACATATCGATCGCCAATCACCTCAAAGTCTTCATAATTGGCGACCACCTTTGTTGACTCTACTGCCAATACTTGTAATATTATAATGAGCTTATAATGCAAAGTAGCTAAATAAATGGGCATATCCTAAGTATGTATAATATATTGTATATGTATAAAGTGTCTCTTTTTCCCTCTCCTGCGTAGCATTGAACATTGAAAGCTTCCTCATTTTGTCCCTTTTATTTCATCTGTATGTTTTTGTCTCATTTTTATTTTGTGGCTATTTTTATTTTTTTATCAGCAAAATGCAGTTAGACATTATTATTGTATCGATATTATGACATAGATTTTTTACATAAAAACTCTTTCTTGGAAGGACACGTCACACACTCATGTTCATCGTTGTATAATGTATAATAGATAATAATAGACATGTAGATATCTGTACTTTGCACCGAGAGCTGTCTCATTGTATTTTACATCAGAGTTTGTTGACGCTCATAATATGACGTGTGGTACACATAATATGCATAAGTCTTGCAGTAAATACTTAAGTACAATAGAAAGAGAGTTTATTCTTGTCCTGTTTTTCCATTCATTTCCAAGTTTCAACACCCTCATTTTTAACGACACCTTTCAGAATCATACCGACTCGAAGGAAATGAACAATGAACGGAATTAATATATTTTTACGACATATTATTGCTTATTGCATATGAGGATTGCGGCAGAGGAAGCAATCAAAGTTTCGCCACGTTTTGCTGTAATATATAAATCATCACAATAAGTTAAAGAATGAAGGAATGGCTCATCCTGCCTCATAAAAGCGTCATCATAAATGAGAAATGAGAACGACAAACGACAACTGACAAGTCAATTTTGCGCACATATTATGTATTTATATGCGCATCTTTCTCC
>JAQIVE010002208.1:0-20861 GCA_034698285.1 Sminthurinus bimaculatus | reverse complement strand
GGGTCGCAGCGAAAAAAATCGACCGTACGATGTTCAAGGTCCCTAACTGTATATACTGCATGTATGCAGTAAAAATGTATACATTTTTACTGATGATATTCAATGTAACGAACAACACTATTCGTTCAAACTATAGCTTACAACCTATTTTTATATAATAAGTATAAATTTTTAAGTTTGTTTTAGTTCCAAAAACAAATCTGTGGTTGAACACCTGAACGATTTCTAAAGTAAAAAAATCAAAAGTAATCACTGTCTCATGTGAGAGTATTCGACCGAATGGGTCAAGTTAGGGCGTTTTTGGGTTGCTGGTTGGGTTTGTTGTCAACGGGATTAGAAACTTACGTCCTCTTTCAAACTTGTGTTCAAGAAATTACGAAAACTATAGCAATTAAACATAAACAGCGAGCAGTTTAGCTTTGTACTTGCGAATAGTTAGATGAATATTTTTAATTTCCTTAAACTATCCATTCAGTATTAAATGTCCCATGGCTAATTGCTTTGAAAGCATAAAGAATAAACCAGATTGAAAATTAAAAATCATTTACACTCCCTCGAACAAAATTCATAGGTAATTGACTAGGTTTTGTATATTGAAGGTATTAATATTTGTCTGTCCCTCATGTCTTGGCATCATCACGCACAGACGGTTAAATTAGATTGACATCCTTATTTCAGAAGGCCGAGTTTTCGGAGATTTTAATTTTGAGCACAATGCATACAATTTTATCTCTTGTCAGAACATCCACTACATGGTTTCCATTATCTTTTCCTTTCCTCATCACAAATATCATCGTAGTCATCTGCCTAAAATATAACTGATAGTAATCTACGTATTATGCTTACTTAGGATTCTCCAATTTGATACACGTGTTTAAAAATGTTCGACATCATATACGGAAAGGAAGAATTAGGCATCGTTCACTGTCCACACCCCTATTGGCAATGCTCACTGAATTTTTAATTTTGATTATAAAATTTCTTCCAAAACGAAACTTAATCACAGCATAGCTCTATTTTGTCAACAAAAACATGTTTCTACTCATTCAGCGGCCTCTCTCTCCTTATCGTAAGGATTTTTTTAAAAATATAACAAAATTATGGCAAATACGAGGCTGATTTTTTTCACCTTAAGGAAAAGAAAAGAAGTTTAGCGTCAGAGAAAGGGAGAATGAGACAAGTAACAAAGTTTGGTCGCTGTCATTCGTTGTTTGTATGCAAAGAGTCACTTGGACTTAAAGTTTGTCGAGGCAATATGAAATATATGAATACGAATGCGAATACGAATGTATGATCTACCTTAGCCAACTCCTGTGAGAGATTTTTCAATTGAGAATTCTGGAGGTCTCTCTCTCTTTCTCTCTCTCTCTCTCTATCTCTCACTCTCTTTGCTGAATCCAAGGGAAGGTGGAGTTTTCTCTCTTTTTCTCTTTTTGCCATATGTGGGAAAAGGCAAGCATTGCAGGGAGACGGACGGACGGACAGAGAGACAGAAAGAGAGAGATGTTTCTGTCATATACGTTTACACATATGAGTATTATGATGATGATGATGATAATAATGGGGATATTCTGACCTCCTCATTATGACTCCTCAACGCGTATGTAATATCAAACTTAATCATATATTATATATAATGTACAAAAATATTATATGCATCTTACATACATATATACAATACAATGTAGGATGAAAAAATATTCCCTTATGTACATACATTTTGAGCCGTCATATAGAAAACCACGCGAGAAGGACGACACTAATACTAAACTAAACTAGTGATACTACTGTTGCTAGTCTTTATGATTAAATATACGTTTATAAATTTATTCCACACAACACAAGATACTCCTCGTCTTGGTCTTCATTTTTTCTCCTACTACCTGAAATGAAACACAGTGACAGACTAAACAAGTGACCAACTTATACATTATGGGCTATCTCTCATTTTTTCATCTCTTTTCTACAGAAAAGAACCATTCTCTATCTGTTTGATGAATATAACCCCTGTGTCAGAATCTGCCACCTCACAGTCTGTCACAGTCCTCCCTTCAACCAAATACCCGAGGAATTGGCATTCATATACTCTTTCCCCTCTTCTTTATAACTACTAAACCGACAACAACCAAACAACAATGACAACGCCAGAAAACAAATAAAGATTTGTAAAATAAAATCCAGTCTTTGTTTTCGTTTCTAACAGTGCATACACAAGAAAATTTGTTCCTTCGTAGCTTCCACCGCTTCTATAGCAAACTGTACTAGCTATAGCAACTTGTACATTCATACAGTGTCCGATTGAAACATTTAACTGTACAATAACTGTTTGACTTTGCTTGTTTTGACTTGTTTACCAGTTACTTAAGAACATGTGAAGTGCCCTTGTGTGATAAACGCAGTAGAATCAGTGATAGTTGGCAAATACTCCGATTTCGGATTTTATAAAAAAATTGGACTTATACCTAAGGTAAGCTTTTTGAACTTTAAACCATACAAAAAGTATTTTGAGTGACCTTTATTTTTTAGTGAAGAGTGATGGAGACCAATACATTAATAGAATTTTAGCGGTTTAGCACATTGCCTGTATGTAATCATAAACATCATACCATTGCTTTAAAATTTTGTGTAATTTTCTTGTTTATATTATGTAAATTTTCAACGACAAGTACGTTTAATACTCGGAGTAGCCTAAAAATAGTACGAAATTCCAACGATTAAGATGATTATGTGACAGTATACATGTATGGTATGTGGTGTACAGTCCACTCCTCTTCGTTCATCTCTCATCTAATGAGCGAAATTACAGAGTGTCGTCGAGCAAAACCATGAGCCGTTTCAAATTTTTGCTCTGATGACTTTCAATATAGTATACAGATATCATAATAATATTCATTTTGTTCATCACAGCTTGACACTTGAGTTTTTACATACTCATCATTTTACAGGTAACCATAATTTTGTCGAGATAGACAGAAGAGACAATGTCAGGACAGTCATAATCGTAATCCTACATATGTATAGTCATTATGTATGTATAATCTGATGACTTACTTAACACCGAAACGTACAATTAAAAGTAATGAAAGAAATGAGTCTATTTTACCCCTCTTCGCCGAAAAGATGTCAGTTTATGTAACACAAAGTATGTAATGCATAGCCGGGGTTAGCCTAATTGAATCATAATTTTTAGTCTTGTGAATTCGTGTTTTCCTGTGAAAATACAAGACACACACACACCTCTGACCTCTGAATCCATGATCTGCTAATAAGCACACAAAACCGTCTTCAAAAGTTTGTTACTCTTTAGTTTTCTACAATATGATAAATTTATAAGGTAGCAGATATTTTTTTCATTAATACATTAAAATTATTTATTATTGCCAATTGTCAGCATCGAAAGTCAAAGCCAAGTAGGACGTCATAAACAGTCATAAATAGGAAACTCGGTAAAGTCGCCAAGTATGTGTTTACTGTGTACTGTCACAAGCATAAACAACAAAAGTGGAATGAAAAATGCAAAAATTGTTGGTGTTTTTTTGGTACAAATAACAGCAAAGGCCCTTTTTTCCATAATAATGTTCTATGTAAAGAAGCATGTATGTCGTAGGCTCCGATACGAATACAAATTTCAGCTGACATGCAGTGTCACTTTACAACAAATTCAGTGTGGTGATGAAGTGACGGTTGCGACTCGCAGTATTAAATCACATATAGCATTAAAAATACAATTTGCATGATTTACCAGTTTGCAAATTATGGTCTTCAGTGAAGATTCTGCCTGTTATCACACACAGAATAATTTGTGCAGCAACGCTGTATTTTATCTAGCTTAATGCATAAAACTTATGAGCTTGTTTCATATGTATCTCCAAAACCCAAAACCATGTCGTTCAAATGCTGCAAGTGTTATTTCTCGGTTTTTGAAAAACCAAACAACAAAAAGACCGTTTCGATCACAAAGACGTCAATGAACTTGGTACTTTTGGTGAGCGAGTTCTTTTTAGCCTTAACCTTTAAAACAGTGGTCAACCTTAATGACGATTACCTTTTGCTTACGTTATGGATTGTTTTTTTTGGCATGAGAATTCCGGGAGAAAACTCACGTATAGAACGCACTTAATGGTCTCTGTGTACAACCTCGTTTTCCCTTTCAAACCACATCAAAAAAAGAACTTTTTATGTACAATACAGAAACCTGTAAGCACTACAAGGAAGCAAATTCATCTTTTTTTGTTGAAGAATGATATACTATGTGCATCGAATAAATTCCACGGAATAAAGAAAAGTGTCATAAAGTTTTATTGTAACAAACATCATATCATAACGCGTGTTTAAGGAGCTCAATTCGAGGAACGTTAGCAAGCATTTTTATAATGTATGAACAATCTTAAATACAATTACACTTTAGCTAATCATTTTTTAGCTTTTATAACAGACGATTCAAAAACCAAGTATCATGTGTATCGCTTTTGACGAATTTAGCCACAAAATAATGTGCAAATTGTGGTTAATAAAGCTCGTAACAATTTCATAAAAGCATAATATCACTTATACATATTATTACAGAGATTCTGAAGGGATTATATTATTATGTCAAATCTTGAACAAAAATACGCATTCTGTCGAATTAGAATTAAAACGAATAGATTTGTTCAGAGATTTTATCTCACATAAATACATTGGCTTGGTAAATATTGCATTGGGTTACTGGTCTGTATTCCCTGGCAACGGCAGTGCATTGCTTGATCTTATGCATGCAAGGGATTAGATTAGGCAGTTTAAAAAAATGCACATCAATGCTGCATGCAGACTGTAGACGTAGAAACGGAGGGGGCAAATAATATAAATTACTCAAGAATAATTTTTTCTGAATCACAAAATGCCTCTGCACAAGAGAAATGCAACAACTTAAATGACAGACCAGGACTTACTGCTCAGACTAGGAAGCCTTGACAATGAGCAAAGTTGTTTGGGTGAATGAATGAAAGCTGCATACAAATTAGCATGGCCAGAAAACTCATCCAAAAGTGTAGGTTGGCTTTCAGACGCTTATTATATGTATACACACATTATACATACCCAATAATGTATGCATTTTGTATTTTTATCAACAGTCACAAGAATTGCAAGCATACAAATAGAGAAAAACATAAAGAGACAACGTCAATGCATAATATGACAATGCACGGCTCAACTGCACACGAACATTAACAATTTAACTAGACGCACGTTAGTTTTTGCTCGTTATCATGTCCATGTCTTTTCTGCAGACTTCTATATATGAGATGTTACAAGAAACTGGGGAAATCCCACATGCATACATAGATGCATTGTATGTGTTTTTGCAAGCAGAAAAAAGTTTGAAAAATGCACTTTTCTTATCCATCTATAATCTATACGTTCAAGGTAAAAGGTCTTCTTAAAATGTATTTTTTCTAATCGTGGCTTTAATAGGAAAATTCTAGTTTTAGAAAAGTTGTAGATATTCCCCCACTCTTGCAATATCAAGTGTCATGATGTGATACATACATACATGGCGCTTGTCTTGTATGTAAAATAGTGACATATCATCATTCATCATTTCGAGACTCGGACAACATGACATGGCAATCGGTTACACAGAGTAATACCAGCACATTTACACTTATACTTTATGAAAACAAAGTAGCATCTACTTCTTTTTCTTCGTCTTCTGAAAAAACTAGAATATTATATATGTATGTATGTATTACAAATTGCAATGACATAAGGAGTAAAATACAAAGTTGCTGCTCAATCGGTCAACTGATGCCTCTTTTTTTCTACAACTTATACACGACCAAAGTCTGGGTTTTCTTTTTCAACTTTGCACACTCAATATTTCATATTCAAATGCATATGTACGTGAGTGAAGCAAGAATTTTTTTTAAGTCTTAGCCTCTGCTGTCCATACAAATAATGCATGCAAAATAGCAGCAAAGAGCAAATGGGATGAAAAAATCCGGTTAAATTTTTATGTATAAAATATTAAAATAAATTGTTTTGTGCAGACTGAGCTCTTCTCGTTTTTATTCCAATGAAACTCTTATACACATGTACTTTGAGAAACAGCAGTCAAACAAATTACAAATATTCTGAATTTCAAGAGGAAAAAACCTACAGGGATGGATATGTATTGTGTAATTTACAATAAATATCAGTTTATCCTACAAAAAGAAACATGGTCAATTACTTTGTTCGTTATTGACTCATAACACGAGAGAGATGGTCAAAACCAGGTAATTCCAGCAATGAGATTCTGACAATGAGCTATATACACTAACACCTAGATACCAGTTACCTTACTACATTACACAGCGGTAAATCAAAAAAGTTAAAAATCTCGTTTTTTCGAATAAAAATTTTAAGATTAGACGACTCAGTCACTTCTATATTATACACAATCTTAAACAATTTCATAAATAATCCTAAACTCTGTAATAACTAATGCTATTACATTTACGAGAGTTGCCATGATTTTACAACATGTTACAAAAGGGGTGAAAGGTAAAATGAAATAATGAGCCCCACAACGACTCAGACACTTAATTTACATCCTACTGTTTGTCTGTCTCAACGTTTATTGCACTGCTCCGCAACTTGTTTTCCTCGACCTTAAACTTGCCGGCAAGTTATAATAGTGATAGTGATAATGTTATTATGGTAATATCCCATGTCATAATCATACACTGTTGGTAATGCACACGTCTGAACGCTTGTATTGAACTTGTAATCATCATTTCCCTTTTTCTTTTCACACTTGACACATACTATGCAGATTGCAGATGAAAGGGCCTCACAAAATGTGTACAAAATCTACGCACCGACAGAGAAATGCATAGACCCACATGAATCAGACACTTCAATCGGCATTTTCTGTATGAATGAAACTGCATCTGCTTAAAACGTTTACGCATGACACATATTATACTGATATGTATGCAGATGAAAAGAGGCAGCACTTTTTCTTGGAATGTTCATCAGGTAAAAAAGAGTAAACAGGAGGTAAACAACGTGCTTATGTATGTATATTTAAATACTTTAAATGCATATGCATATATATTCTATATTCTATTAGCGACTCCCTTTTGTTTCGCTCACTTTCGAATTCTATCAGTAAACAGTAAAAGTAAATGCAGGGAATGAGGGCAAGCTGAACCGTGTCTCAAAGTTTCGACTGTCAGACATGAACATGAACATGACTAATAATTAGATATGTACAAAGATATTTCCGCTACTCAGTACGTTTCACGCTTTTGACTGTTGACAGTGTGATCTGTCGACCCAATACAGGGAATTTTTATGGAGGAAAACCAACACCCCTCATTATAGTTTTCAATATCCGTGAATGAATAAGACTCATAAACATGCAGTCAAACTGTGTGGGTTATTGTTACGAAAAGTGTTTAGTTGGATAAACTGACAACTGATTGACAAATGATTTGATGATCATACCAGAGAAACGCCGATAAATGTAAGTTTATTAATTAAAATTCAGAGATATTTGTTATGAGCTACTTTTTACACTTGACTTTGCCAAAAGGAAATGAAAGCAAAATTTCAGTCTGGAAAATAACAACATAATATGACTAAACAGATTAACTATGTACAGGGAGGTACTTTTCATAAAATATTAGTATGTACATCAATATTTTAAGACAATTTACTTAGAAACGACAACCACAATGGAAAGTTGTCAGTTTTAGTTCATTGTGCATGTTCGGTGCCTTGTTTACATTTTCTGACATGATGAAAAACCCTAATAAATTTACCGCCTTCAACTTGACTACGTACAATGTACACGCACGGCGTTTGGCTGTTTTTGCGTAAAAAGTCATGTAAGAAAATGTTAATCCTTCATCCCATGTTAAATTTACATGTGCTACATGAATGCACGTAGTTATGCATAGGTATATGAAGGACTAGCTCAAGTTCAAAAAAACAATCTAAATCTTTGTCTTCTGTTTTCTTTTATTTGTTTGGGGGGCTTTCGTGAAAAAAAGAGAATTTTCCACACTTCTTGAGCATAACAACAACGAAGATACACAAGTGTGTAGTAGATATAGAGTATAGAGTGGAGGTACACAATGCAAAAGTATATAAAGATGTTTCGCTGAATTCCATTCTATTATTTCCTCTACTCACACTTTTTCATCTACCCTATCGTCTTCCATATCTTTTGGAGGTATAATATATATACGTACATACATACATACATACATACATACATTCGAAAAGAGTTGTGGAGGAGTAGTGGGTGCTGCTCTGATGCTGTTAATGGTGATGCATCTACACACGTCTATCTTCTTACTGCCGGTTAATCTCTATATTCGTAAATATAGAGATGTATACTCACGACAGTGAAATGCTTCATAGTTTGATGAGTTCAGTCTTAGTCCGAGTCTTGCCCAAGTGTTATCCTTCTGAATATATATGTGTGTGTGTGTGTTTGTGTGATGTGTTTATAAGTTTCATATTGTGTGAAATCGAGAACGAAACGAGTAAACGAGTGCTCAGGAGGTAGCATCTCAACAGTGGATTGGAATTAGTGCTTTCGATTGTCTTGTCAATATTTTTAGTGACGTCTCCTACGCCTCTTGTCCATTTTGTGGGATTAGTGATTAACGATTTACCCAATGACCGATATACCCCTGTTATTTTTACCACTGCTCGCAGTATAGGCGAGCTAATTGGAGTATGGAATCGAATATTCAATGCTCGCTTATGTATTTAAAAGTACGCTCTCCAACGCCACGAGCAAGCTCTGCGAAAAAAGTTAAAGGTGTATGTTAATGAATAGAATCGAAAATATAATTGCATTCTCGAAATACTCAAGATGTGCAGCTGTAAGTTCATTTTTATGTATATAGCAAATAGCAATGGTCTACTTTTACTTGTACACAAATGATACGATAGGGGAGGCAAAAAAAAAGATTTACGATATTTTGAGTGTGCAAAATTGTAACTTGAATTTATTTAAAAAAAACGCACGACAATTTTATTTGATTATTAACCTATTTATTTTTATTTCTTTTAGATAACTCCTCGAAATTTTTTCCAATCACCCTACGGAAGAAAAAACTAATTTTGAGGACCAACCTTACGCTACAAGGGAGAGGAATGAATTTCTCATGGTGCAAAAAACAAGAGTAAATAATTAATGATGAAATTCAATGTTGTGATTGTGCCTTCAACATGTTAGTTGTTGTAGTAGTGACTAGACCTCAGAATAGTGTGAAATACAAATTGTTAAAGTACGGAAGGTGAACGTGGGCTGAGATCGATCATCTGTAACCCATTTTCTCGGTCCATCAGTTCATACCTTTCTTTTCGTCGACAGAATTATATCATTGCCGCCGTCGTCGTAAAGTTGTCCATTTACCCTGGACAACTTTGTACAAGAATTTCGAGTTGAGAAGAGGAGATGCAAACTAAAATGAGGTTTCATCCCTTAAGAAATTCTTTGTCCGTAGGACTTATTTTAGCAATCTTTTATATGGTAATTTGTTGTGGCGTTGTGGACTCAACTTGGACAAAAACTAATGACAATAATAGCAAATACAGTCCGCGTCGAATATTACAATATAAAAATCCAAAGACTGTGCATAGATTACAGCAGTCAGACTATCAGTTTAAAATAAATAATAACACTAGTTCTATGTCGACTCCAGCATGTGGGTTCGCATGCTCTACTTTGACCACTACGACAAAAACCTCATCAATATCAACAACGACAACAACGGTCGAACCTTTGACAAAAGGACAGTCACAAAATACCGATAACAATACAAATAGGACACTCAGTATGCCTAGTAATAATAGTAAAAGGAAAACGTTTCTGCGTAAAAAGTCAAAGAAAGATGGCCTACAAGAGAAAGAACAAAAGGTTCCAAGTTTAAAACAATTAACTGATCAGGTGGGAAGCAGTAGGAAGGAATGTAAGTTGAAACAAAGTAAAAGTTTTCACTGTCAACGTATTCGATGGTCGTGGTGGCTGTTGCGAGAACTCGAAAAAAATACAACCAAGCTAAATGACTTTGTAGAATTAGTTTATCAAAACGGTAGTGATGTGATTGGCCATGACCTAGACGCGAGTCAGTTGATGCCCGAGTCCGGGCCCGAAAAGTTTATATACAACCTTGTAAAAAAGTGGGGTGAGCCAATGGATGAACTGCTGTTTTTTAAAGTTAAAAAATATGCAAAGTCTCGAGAGCTTAAAGTGTCGATACCCCGGCTAGCCACAGAATTCAAAATTGGTCCAAAGACTCATACATCGGTTGAAACTGGAAGGATATTATTCGACCCTGGATTCAACTTCAAAATGAAAATACCCTTTTTTCGAGATGAAATGAGTAAGTAACTTTTTTCACTATTGTAATAAATAAGGTTATAGATTATACATCTGAATAAATGCTTCATATGTACAATTACACGTGATGGTGAACATGATACACTGTATTGTTTGTACAATAGTGATCGATAATGCTAAGTAATACAAAATGTATGTACTTAGCAGATATAATATTTACAGTACGCACAATTACTGAAAATTATTTTGGAATGGAAACATAGCACATCCCTGCATTTCATGCATATTAAACTATTATTACGTGGTTTATAGAGGCAGAATAACAGCAGAAAAAATTATAGGATGTGCCGGGTGCTAACTTTAAGTCAATGCATCTTACATATGTTACAGGATACATTTTTTATGTGTGCATACATACATGCATAAGTGCATATTTGAAAGCTTAGTATTTGGTATACTGTGTGCAGTAGAAATGGTAATAATAATAATATCTGTACTTATAACTATCTACAAGTAAAAGAGAAAGAGCAACCGAGAGTACACCTTCAACTACATACATATGTATGTATACCTATGCACATGTGGAATATTTAGCTATGCTGAGCAAATTTCATTCAACATTCAACGCTCAAGTCGGCTTAACCCATTTCAGAAGCCCCAACGATTGACACACATAAAATCGCGTTGCTTCTTTATTTCCCTTTACTCACTCACTCACTAACTCACTCTTTACTCCTTTACACATACACACATACTTACACTCGTTAATAAAGTAAAGCAGTATGAAGGGTTTTTTTTATTATTTCTTTTGATTATCTTTTATAATGTTCAAATTCTACGTTTACACTTCTCCATCTTGTCCTCTCTCCTGTCCTTTTCTAAGCCTTTTCTTTTGCTTTATGATTCTTTTCGGAGAATAACACAGAGCAAACATCTTTGTCGCTGTCCGTTTAAATTAACACATGTTACATATATCATGACTCCTCTTTTAACAAGTACTACTTATCCATTATCTTCCATATTTGTCTTTGTGCGTCTTTTATGTTATCACTATCATTTATGTACCTGCTTGCAATCATAAAACAGAAGCTTGAGTGACAGTATACATGCATACATATGTACATACAAGTATGTAGCTTTGTATAGTTATCATTCATCTGATTTAGTCGTGAGATGTCTTTTCCGCACATCATCATTTTCAATTATTATTTATTACGTATATACATACACCATAATCAAAAAATAAGACTGCCAGGAAAGTTACTGTGTGGACAAATAAAAATCAAACAGCTTACAATAATAATTAATATGTAGCTACACAGTATATTATGATATGCTCAAACTTTGGCTTCAATTTTCTTTATTTTTTCATTTAGTGAAAAAATGAATGCTCGACTTTGATATAAATGTATGCAGGTACAAATGCACAGCAAATATCTATGTATCTATACATATGTATGCACATCCTCGTTTGCTATCTAGTTTAATTTAGCCCAAAATAAAAGTAAACCTAAGCAACGAAGGTAGAGAGGAGGTCTTTTAGTATCTACGTCATTCAGATTACGTGATATACAATATAAATATACATACATACATGTGTAATGTATACAGATAACTACTAAACTAACTATGGATCTGAGTATGTGGGCAAAGGATCCATTTGATGCACCATAACTACAAGTTCACTCTGCTTGACTTCTCTTGTGTACAAAATGCGAAATGTATCTAATATAGACAGAAATTTTTAACTATATGAAAATGTAGATACGAAACAGAAAGAAAGATACGGATAATAAAGGATGGGATCTTCATTCTTTCCATACTTCCATGTGATGTAACTTGATACTCTCATGATTTTGTTAAGGCCAACCGCAATATAAATATTTTTGCACCCATATTAAAATATTCATGTATGAATATGAATAAATATTATCTATGTGATACATACATAGTACACAGTATGTATATTTAGAAGGATTTTGGACTTGATTTTTGGTTTAAATTTAAAATGCACATGCCGTTAGCTAGTAAAATTTAAATGTTTTTAAGATAAGCTTCTTCTTCTCTTCTATCGTTGCAAACAAAATATTAGAATAGCAATGCTATGTATTTTTGGAACTCACGTTTTTTCTCAATTTGTTTCATTTTGTAGCACAACGACATAGTTGTCTTGATACCTCATTGAACTATGAACTTCTGTAGGTTTTGAATAAATAGCAGACAATAAAACCAAACAACAAGATGGTAAATATGTTTGTTTTTAGAGCCTCATAGATGTGTCCTTAGTCCCAGAAAATGCTCCATACCGAAAAAAACTGGGAACTAGACTGTACTTCAAAACAATTAACATTGGCCAATTTTTCTGAAAATTCAATTTTTGTCGGTACCGGAAAGTGCAACACTGATATAGAACAGCTTGAATAAGCATCAAGTTGTACAAGACGGTGTAAGCTTTGTGCATAGAATGGTTATTTTTTAACTTTGAAACCAAAGAAAAAATGTTTCATGATTTTGAAAAAATGGTTGAAAGTGCGCGGTAATTAATATGTTTTATGGATTGCATGTTACAAACGCGTTGAGTAAACAACATCACAACAAAACTTCAAAGTGTCAGTTTTGATTAATGTTGCCTTGTTCATGGGAGAAAACTGAATCGAGAAAAAAACGTTGTTCACTTCTGGGGATTTTCTTATTGTTAGTTGAAACGTTTCTAGTCAACCTGATAGTTCAATCTCTTTCACCTTCCATTACTCCTTGTCGTCGTCTTTAACTGATACATTGATCTATTGCTTTCAATCATGATTGAGAAATGTGTAAGAAAGTGACGAAATTCTGACATTTTTTTGTAACAACTATCTCTTGTGTCTCGAATTGGAAAAAAGAAGTAAAACTGATGAACATTTCATTAGCGATTTCACCTTAACCCTTAATGTTCCACGTTTACTAAACTAAATTCGAGTCAAAGCGTCAATTTTCAGCACAATCCCATAAAAAGTCAAGCATGTTTTTAAGAAATAACAAAAATAATATTGTAAATGGTATTGTGTGTGAAAGGGAGAAAACTGAGTTGGTAAAAGTAAGTTATAGAATTGTCAAAGTTTGAGGTATTGTAAGTTTGTCTATGATTAAGATGAATATAAAGTTCAATTCCTGATTTCCCCTCTGCGGTTCCTATTTACTATAGTTACAAGAGTTTCCATGTCGAAGTGTCGATTCTCAGCATAAGCGTATCAAAAGTCTAGATTTTTTGTCTTAAATGCATAGAGATTATATTACGAGTTCCACTCTTATGTTTTAATGTGAGACATGCCGACATGCCGAGACATGGCATTGTCACTAGAATAATTTTGCATGTTCTCGTGTCAAGGGCTGGCCTGCTTATAGTTTATTTATTAGTCGTTTTCTCCTCTAATAGGATAATATTCAGTTTGCACACGCGCTTCAGTTCAGTTTAGCTAGTCGTAAGCTAAAGTGTCAAACGAAGATGTCTGTACCGTGACATATTGTAACGAACGAAGGGAAAACTGTCAGCATCAGCGAGACTTCGAAGGTGATACTTGTCAGCAGTTCTTGTTTTATAGTCAAATATTTAGGTGAGTGCATACATTAAGCATTGACTACGAGGAGAAATGTCATACTTTTTCCAAACACAAGCTGCTTTGGTTGATTGCACCTCTATTGGCTCGCATTTCTTTCCCCACCAACCTGTTTTTTCTAGCACGGAACTATAAAACGAAGTTCACTCGTGGATATTCAACTATGTATCAGTAATACTAAAGGCTACAGTACTGATTTCTCCTATGACTGTTGCTGCTCTCATTTCACTGGTCGCTTATGAATATGTAGACGCGTTTATTCACCAATATCTTTATAGTATTTGTGACTTGTCTATGTCAAAGACTATCGAATGGGAATATCCGTACTATACGCGAACAAATCAAGGTGAAAGATTGGTAATTTGACGAACTTTTCATTGGTTCTAAAAAGAAAACTGTACATATAAAAGTCTTGGTTTCATTTGAAAACAACAGGGCGACAGTTTATTACACCCTGTACAACTATGTAGGCGTAAATATTTTGCATTTATACTTAGGTTCGCGTAGAATTAAAGTTCACAGCTTACTCATACTCATAATTCATAAAGGTTAAAAAGAAAAGAAAAGAACCCAGAAATAAATACACTACGCAGAAAAAAATCATTAGACTGTAAAATAGCTAATATCGATAGGTATGAACTATCAATCATCAGTGTATATTGATAAAATCGCTGCTTTAAAACATTAAAACAAATGTTTAGTCGAATTTCCAAAACAGACTTGTTCGTGTACAATGTATGTATAATGTATAATCGATGATTTATGTTCGCCTAACACGCATGCTCAACAAAGGTTAAAAGTTGACGACAAACGTCTCTATTTTCAATTACCCATTACCAATTTCATTAACTACCTTGTGTTGTAACTGTCCTACGAATTAGCAAAAACCGAGATCTATGTATTGACTAAACAATGTTAAAAGGTTTTAAAATGCTTGAATAATATTTAGTTGATGTTTCTCCTAAAAGAAAGCAAAGAAAAAGTTCCAAAGGAATAAAATTGAAAGCTTGTAGCTTGTACAATGTTCATCTTTCACCGGTTCGACAACGAAATGAAAGGAAAGGCGACACAAAAATGTAGGTCAATAGAAAAACAGTTTTATGGAAATGCATAAAAAAAAATGTACTACACGTTGAGTCCTTAAATTGGCGATGGTTCAATCCTCCTGAGGTAACTATGTAAGTGTATTTAAGTGTGTCCATTACATGTCATGGCATAGCACACTCGCGAGTGTTCACTTTGACAATTATGGTTTTTGTGAGCAGTTGTGTGCAGTCTTTTGCCTTTCAGGAAGTGAAAGTGACATTCACTGTGTACTTAAGTACATGAGCAATAAATGCTCCTAGTCATATTAAAAACCATTTTTATTTGTTTTGTATGCAGTGTCGCGTTTTAGAAAAGACTCTTCTTTGAACATGTACACCTTTTTTATCCCAATTTCCCCCCATTAACTATTCAAGCATCGCTCCCTAAGCATCAAAGTTGAGTTGTGGAGTAAACCAGTGTTACAAAATATGAAATAAGTTTCGTTTTCACAATACACATTACTCATTATATGATATGAAAGAGGCGTAAAGCTTGAGTTTAACACATCGCAAAATGCTTACGATTAGAATAATTGTTACAATTCCTGTGGTACTTGACATATCCGGATGAAAGGAAATACAGCGACAAAGTAAGCTGCGTGTGTACAAAGTATAAGAAACTTGAAATTTCTGCAATAAATGGATATAAAGTGTGGTACTTTGATAGATAAAATTTAATTTGTGCATTGAAACGTACCAAAGTTATCATTTAGTTAAACGGGCAATTTTTGGCTTAGCTATGAAAATTTCACTTTTAACATGAGGAAGATTTTGACACCAGTCGAGTCTAGGTCAGGTGTTTTGATTCATCGTATAGAGAACTGTTTCCTATGTATACAATGATATAGGTAATTATGAACTAAACGTTTACAAAAATGTACAATCGCTCAAGTGTATGACATGCAGTTTTTCTCATCAAATGCTTATCAAAAGAATCAACAGTTGATATGAAACATGCTGCATGCCGCACACATGTAGGCCCTAAATGCAGTCTCTCTATTAAAAATGAAAGAACATGAGCAGGCTCAACGAGGTGTGTTAAAGTTTTACAAATTCTGGAGATGATGAGCTTATGAGGATAGTTGCAACTAATGAGATTTGGCGAGAGAAATTTGTTGATGTATGATTATAACTTTCTGGAAATATAATTAGGAGATTGAATTATTTCTGCATGTGTTCCTTTTTACTTTTTACATGTGAGCAAAAGTATTGTGCTTTGTAGCATTTTATTTAACTATAGGAGACATCTTAGAATTAAATGTTTCATGTTTTTCATTCTACATTATTGTTCCACTCGCCATTGAATTGGTATCATGTACGATTTGATCTTTGTACGTAGAATGTTGAATTTAATTAAATAATTTACGAAATTTTTGAATTCCTGTTTTTAGAATTCGCCGTGTCAACTGGACCTTCGTTTTTAGCAGGCCTAGGTGTTGGAATGGTCATGCTGGGACTTAAGGTTTTATTTTTATTTTATTGTTTGTATTATATTGCTCATATAACAAAATTATAGTTCAAAAAATATAATTCATCCTATTTTTTTCCTTTTCCCACTCTTAACAGTCCATGTTTTCCCCACTAATGTTTGCAATGAAGGCGATGATGTTCAGTTACTTTATGAGGGACATGAATCCATTTGACGTGTTCCGATATCTCGGATTCGGTGGTTCAAATGATGAGCATGTAGAAGCAGATCAAAATTACGATGTGTATGAGGCCCCTCAAGTGCACAATCCTTACGACAACGTTCTAGATAAACATGCCACCGGAACTAGTATCAGTACCAGCAACCACATCAACAACAATAATAATCATAATAATAACCACAATCCAGGATTTACATCTTATGCCAACAATATAAATATCCCAAATAATAATATTCATCCTACTGGAAGTGGTGGTTATGATCTAGGACAAAATTTCAATCTACAGTACGGAATTCCTCAACAAATAAATCCAATTATAAATGTTTCGCCCGGTTTAACAGCCCCCGCAACATCATATCATGCAATTAGTCCAGCATCTTTGATGAATATATTTGGACGACGACAGAAACCAATTACTACAGGACCATCAGGCCCAACATCGTTCAGCAGTGGTTCAAATCTAGAGACTCAAAGTAGTAGCAGCTACAAAACGACGGAAGCGCCGGAGTCCGGGTTCAAGTACGTCCCATCGGCTGCTCTTCAGTTGGAAGTTGAAAATTTTGACCCCTTCTACAGTCCCCTCCTCTCGAGAATCGACTCCATTTTTATGCATTTGGGCTTCACCGAAGAAGGATGTAAAGAACGAGCAGTTTGTAGCATCTATAAATTCCCCGTTAAATATGCTCCATATTCCAATTTGCTGTCAGCTCAGTTATCCAAGTAAGTACATTATAGTAACTCTTATTTATTTCATTCGTAGTCTGGTTAACTTGGTTCAATAATATGATACACCACAAAGAGGAATTATCATCGTGTGTATGTACATGTACAGATATGTAATTAATCCCTCGTGGTCAATATAAATCCAAGTTAAAGCCATTTGTTATTTTTTACCAACGTAAAAATCGTAGTATGGATACCGTCATACTATCAATAACATATGGGCATATGTATCTCTTTAATTTGCACGACGTTTCGTTTCAGGGCATTTACTATCAAGGCCCATTAATGTTTTTTTCTTGTGGGAACCACAAAAGAACTTAATAGTTTTGAATCAAAAGCTATATGCAAGTGTTTTCTTTGAAAAATGCCAAAACCACATCTTTAAACTGCAGCGTGATAATAGTTGGAGGTTAATACCCTTGCGCTTTTTTATAAAAATAGGAACATCTTCCTTCATTCCTTCACCTCCAATACTGTAGAAAAGAGTTAAGACTTAATTCATATTTGAAACTGCCAATTAAACGTAAATTAAGAGTAAAAGTTGAAGCGGTAGTAAATTGTTTTATGTATTTACCAACTAAAATGTGGATGCGTACACACATGTGAAAATAAAATCTCACAAACTACACATTTTTCTTTATCAATTTCGTTTTCACACACATTGCACGTCTAGCATGATTTCACTGAAAAGCTCCAGTATATGACTAATTTTAAAAGTGTACCATCTATTATTCGCAATTAGATTACAAGTGCATTCAGTCAGATATTGATGGTGCACGTAGGTGTAAGTGTATATATACATATACTTGCATACAAATACTATGTGTGTACAAGAAACTACAAACCTAATAAAATATATTAAGCTTGCATCGCATAGATACAAGCTCCTGATTTCTCGCGGAAATACCTTCTTTTGTTTCCTCTGTTAACGTACAATGTACGTCATTTGTAGTAATTTCGCTGATTGAATACCAGAACAAGATGATTCCCATGCATCAAAGAATTGGTACATATTGTACATTGTACATGTACAATATATGTGCACATGCATCGAAAGTTCAATGTAAGCGAAATCTATAACTCGACGATATATTCTATAGGAGCGAAAAGATTAAATACCACTGTCGAAATAGTAATAGACCGTAGTCTCTATCAGCAGATTCTATCAGTTTAATTTGGCAATTATAATAAAAAGAAGTTCATTGAGATTATATGTATATGCTTATAAAAAGTATAGCTGCACGTTTTTATCGCCGAAACATTACACTCTCTAGGTCTTTGATTCGTAAAATCCATTCTAATAACGATATTTTATATTCATTGAAATGGAATTCCAATTAATTTTGGATTTTGTTTCTGGTTATTGTCAGGTATATGTATACTGTATAAGTACTACATACATGCATAATCCAATTTGTGCATGTTTAGCAACTGTAAAGCTTAACTTTTACATATTATTTTATTAGAAAACCTCATGTGGGTTTCTTTAACTTCTTTACAGATAATTTGTGAAAAATTGCAAAAATATACAATGTATCGTACGATGGGTACATACTTACATGTACATAAATGACGAGAAATGAAGTCCTTTGCACTACTTTGTATGTATGTATGTATAATGTATACTTACCATTTTACAAATTGAAATGTGAAGGACAGCAATAAATTGTAACGACTATCTTTCACGCACTCTTTTCTGTTTTAAATGACAGTAATTAGTACTTAACTCTATAGTAGCGAAAAGTATACAAGCGAGAGTTTACAACAAAATAACTCTTAACTAAGACACTGTTTGCTGTTAGTTTGCAGGATCGTAATTTTTAGTAAGTGTTTATTTCTAAATAAGTACCTACTTGTAAATGTCCACATATTTAATTTTTGGAAAATTAATTGTTTCCCGGCCAATCTCTTATCCCAAGCTTATGACTGATTTTTGTCGATTGTCTATAGTAGGTCACGGGCACATTTAGTAACAGGAAATTGATTTTGATTTGAATTTTTGCAGCCTTAAAATTTTTAAAACACAAAAATGACAAGATTGTCGGAACTTGCAAAACTTTCTAACTGGGCTACGTGACGTTTACATCTCTTTCCCTAACTTCCGTTTTCTTTTTGTTCTCACGTGAAGTGCGAATCCCTTTCCATGTGCACATTTACTATGCATTTATTTTTTATTTACGAGTCACAGTGTGTTTATTGTTTATTAGGTACCTGTCAAAACTTAGTGTACAATCCTGAATTCCTACGGCCATGTTCTGAAAATACACGCAGAAAAAAGTTAAACTTTCGGTGCTTCTCTTGTTTTTCTGGACTTCTCTTGTTGTAAATATGTTTCCAAATATTTTACACAAGTAAGCCGTGTAAGTGATATAAAAACTTACGACTTACGATCCGTACATTCATGCAATATCAGTGAAGAACGAATGCAGCATGACGGTGAAAAAATGAGCAGTAGGGAACATTTATTAAAATGCAAGAAGGAAATAAATAAATCTGTCATTTTACTAGACAATTCGTACGTTATGTGCGTGCATACAATAGATTGTGTAGATTATGTGCGTACAAATTTACCAGTCTCAAGTGTCCAATAATCAAGTGTGATGGGAATTGTAAACCCATGCACGTCGTACAATTGGTAGGATCAAACCGACTCAAGTACAGATATCCCTACTATGTATTCTGCTGTAACATGGTAAATCATACATGAAAAAAGCAAGAGTCTTATTCTCTAATAATATTCTCTCAATAATTATTGCTGTACTCGTATAGCTGTCACGCACATTGAATTGAGGAATCTTGGTATTGTACAATTTGCCAGAGCATATACTATGTTATTAATTTTTAAAGGGATAATATTATATTGAAGCTGGAGGATTCAATATAATTACTTAATTTAAGATTTTGGTTGGTTAGTTAAGACATCGGAAAGTATATACGTAGATAAGGTGCATTATTATTACTATAAGGAACATCCATAAACCACTTGAAAAAATGGCCCAAATTCTCTACGCTGCAAAATTCTTCTGACTTTTACACACCAAAAGAATGCGATATGTAATGCTTGCATATACGAAAAGATAATACACGTAGAAGTGCCTTTGTATGTTGTACGGCCGATTTCCTTGGTACGTAATTGACCATGAGCTGCAGCGAATATTAGCAGCACCGAGTGTGTAGGTGTGTATTTAGTGTGTGTAGTGTGTAGGCTGTAAACCATGTGTGTCAACGCATTATGTGTAAGCAATGTGGTTTTTATTTTTCTCTTAAGGGGGGAGACAACCAAAATGTTCTTTTTTTTTGCTTTTTTTGTTTTTTTATAAATTAAAATTAAATGAAGGCTAAAATCAAAAATGTTCTCTGAGATTATTGTAGAGTGAAAAATTCCGGTTTTAATGATATATGATACAAGTCTGTCGGATGATCACCGTTTTCTCCATTCTTCGTTTTCCGGGAAATTCGGAGTTTTTGGATAAAACGAAGA
>JAQIVE010002207.1:0-20868 GCA_034698285.1 Sminthurinus bimaculatus | reverse complement strand
ACAAAAATAAGGCGTATTTGTATTATTTTTTGTCCAGGATGGATCTCCCTGCTTTCAAAACTCCGATTGCTCAGGGACCACCAACTTTTGTCATCCTTGGACTCGTCGGTGCGCCTGCTGTCGTAAAAGTGAGGGTTGTGACGACGGTTTCCACTGCCACTTGGGCGTTTGTGAGGAGACACCAAAATTCATTTGTGGCGGCGGTGATCCAACAAACCAGTGTCAAGTTTACGGTACCCACTGTGTGACGTTCCCCCCATTTGAAGATGAACTTTGTCCCGCAGTTTCGTGTATCCGGAAGTGTACAAAATCCGATCAGTGCTACGGGCGTCAGATTTGCAAGGAATTTCTTTGTCAATAAAAAATTTCAGTTGTTTGACAAATCAATAAAAGCCTGATATTCCTTAATTTAGCACTCATTTTTTCATTCGGTTTTTGATGTTTTAAAAAAAATTTTGGACTCAGTTTTTCCTGAGCAAACTTCCTGGCTATTTTTTATGAAAAGGTGCAAAAAAATTAAACGAACAAACAAATAAATGGTTTTGTTAAATAATTAAGCCACTTGCATCATCATTATGCTACTTATTGCGGAGAAGTGATACAGAGAATTTATCTCGGAATTATTTACTCATTCTTGACTGTAGCCACGGTACATTGCAATGCATTATGTAATAATGCTTGAACTAAATGTTTTTGTTTAGAAATGTCATCATTTTACATTACGTTTATACTGAATAGATCTGAATCAGCTTACTTGATTGAGAGAGACAACAGTTATCCAAAATACAAAGCCAAGATTGGAAAATTAACGTCAAGTGTTTGACCTCAATCCAAAAAGAAATATTTGCCAACTTGACAAATTTTCCAAGTTGAAATTAACAACTGACCAGGCCAGATGTTGAGTGAGAAATAAGATTTCACTTTGGAATCTTCATTCCGTACATTTTATGCAATCGTTTTGTCCCCGTGTTTGAGGATCTTTGCTAAAATTTAAACGTCAATCTATTAACAGCCTTAGAATAATTTATTCTCAACTTTTAGGAACTTTTGTCCCTGTAAACGTTTATTACGACAATATAATATTAAAACTATGGCTCGACTTGGTCTGCTCATTTTAGCTGTTGCCGTTGGTTTTTTGTTGATGTTCACCGACAGCGCTACTGCACGAAAGTACTATACAACTACTCGCGCTCCTTCTCCTCAACCACCACCAACATCCTGCAATGTTGGCCCGGTAAATTTTAAATCAACAAGTTTTGAAATTTTTTAGCTCCTTTACCTTTAATGATTATTTTCATTCCTGATTTTTCTAAATTTTGTGCCATTGAAAACTCCATTGAAAAAATTTCTCATCATATTCGACGTTCAGTCTATAAAATTCTGTGATTTTTTAGCCTCAGGCCCTTAAAATAAGTTCTTGTCGAAAAAATCTCATAAAATTTTAACTTAACCTTGCTTGCCCTTAGAAAAAAATCTAATGAAATGCTGACCCAATTTTGTTCGGAAATCTTATCAACTCTGATCATTTTTTGATGAGATTTTGGTGAAATATTATGACTTTTTTTCTAAGAGGGGCTTCGTTTTTGCATTTAAAGTAAATAACATAACTCATTATTTTTTGAATAGAAAACAATAAAATGCTCCGCATCAAACCTGCCTTGCTTGGAGACTACAAACTTCTGTGACAAGACATTGAAGAAATGCGGTTGCTGTAGTGTGGATGCGGACTGCGACCCCAATTTCCACTGCTACCTGGGCGTTTGTGAACAGACTCCGACAGTTACTTGCGGCGTTGGTAATCCAGAGGAATGTACAGCTTTTGGCCGAAAATGTGTGGCTTTTCCTCCAGACCCAACCGTGCCAGGTTCTTCTCCAACTGTTACCTGCGTCAAGCCATGTTTTGGGACAGTTGCGACAACTGGAGAATCCGCCCGGTGCTACGGAGGACAAACCTGCCAGGAGAATCTTTGTCAATAAAAAAATTCAATTTGGGGTGAATTTATTCCCATCTCTCGTGTCTTCTATGTATTTCATTCAGCTTATGAAAATTAAAAAGGGCATTTGGAACTTTATTTTTGCTGGATATTTTTTCCATTTTTTAACACCAATTAGAGCCCTTTTCAAAGTATCAAGCCAAACGAGACGTTTTCTCCATTTGTTTGTAAGTATTAGTCTCAATTCATAAAAAAACTAAATAATTATCAAAACTATATAAGGAGATTTTTTGGACCTGCGGCGTGATGATTTTTTAAGTGTGGATATTAAATAATCTTTAACTCTCCGAAGTATGGGGCATATTGCATAATCTCAAAACAGCAGGTCGTGGGCATTTTCCTGGTGTCCGGATGTGGACACTCGACGCTCCAGCATGTCACGTTTTGTAGTCGTACTCAAAATTTCCACGCTTTCATATTCCGTTGCACAAACGTGGACTTTTTTATATATTATTCACAATTAGCCCAATTATTTTCCCATGCATGAGAAAAGCTCAAATTAAACGTAATTAGCTTAACTGAGGTTTCCGAGCCTTAATTGCAAAACCCCGTGGGCAAAACCTGATGTCTTTTGAGATTCTGCGCTGTAGTTCCGGCGTATTTACAAAGAGGAAAGTCAAAGGCAAACGGTTTCTCTCCGGTGTGGCAGCTTGGAAGTAGTAAAGAAGAAAAAGTATGTAGTTTAGTTTGATCTTGAAAACATTTTTGGCTAGGCATGCACCACGAAGTATGCATGGACTTATTATATTGGGGCATGATATTTTAGGGAGCGGAGTTGTGTCAAAGCCGATATCAAAGTCAAGTCGCTCATCTCCATCTTACGTATTTTAGGTAACGTTTCATAAATATACCATCTGGAAATAGTAGATTTATATTTTTTGAACGCATCATTGTGATCGAGTTTTATGATTCAAATATGCTTTATAAGTGCGGGGGCAGCAGTAGAGGCCGGAAGTCAAGGAGTCAGAAGGAGCTTAAAATACGAGTGACTTTTGATTTAATAGGCTCGATAAATGCTTAACATACTGAGCTCGGAATTTTGAGAAGATGATCTCTCATTCTGTAGTTTTAAACATTCTGTGGATGCCTGGATTTTGCAAAAGCCGCCTCCGATTTCATTTATTAATTATTTCTTATTTATAAGCTTACCGTGCGTAACCTAGATTGATATTATGTAACTAGTTACATCCAAACTTTAAATTCACGTCAAATACTTGTTGAATACTCACAGCACATCTTGGAACAAAATCTACAATTGTAAATAGAACTGTCTTGGGCCATTCCATTGTGAATACCAAAGTCAACGCCAACATCATGTTGTTCATGTACTCCTTGGGAAACAAAGTAGCTAGATTTGCTCTACAATTTCCTGGAGTTCCTTTCCTGTAAATAGCAGCTAGGACACAAAGTAACTAGGAAAGCTTTTCATCCGCATAATCAAAACTGTTAATATTAGTATTCTTCTTCTTATCATTATTATCATCATCATTGTCTTGTTCATCAAACTTCAAAGGAAAGCTTGAAGGCCCACGCGTTTCAACCTTTTTTGCCAGACCAGATCCATCAAATAAAATGCAGTGCGAGTCTGAGGAAGGGAGTCACAAAAAAAGGAAATAAAGATAAAACAAAAATAACAAGAAAACGGGAGTAAAGTGTACATAGAATGGAGAGAGTGGAAGTGGACACCGGACACACACTGTGTGTGTGTTTTTTTGTACAGAATGCACATCCCCACGTGTAATAGCATCAAATAAAGTTGGAGATGACCGATAATCTAACGATATAAGATATACAAGGCTTGCCTTTTCTGTTTCCACAGAAAACTACCTACGTGTATATTGTATATCGGCCGTAGTAATGATAATGACACAAGTAAACAGAGTATCTAAACAATTGTCCGACGTATCTAAAATGTACACTGTTGTCCGGCGGATACCGAGTATACATTTCGGATATAACAGACTACAGTTTTTAAAGGCGATTCACTTGATTTCTTTGAAACTTGTCCATATGTCCATATGTTCAAAACGCACACATAGTTAATACAGTGCAATATATAGCAGCACAATTTAGTACAGTACAGTACAAAGTTGTGTATTTTTATACATATCTATACATTATACATATATGTATAACTGGAGGAAAAGCTAGTGAAGAAAAATGAGCTCGATGCCAATGTTCCACATGGATTGATGGTTTGTACATAGACCGACGGTTTGGTACGCCGATCACGGAATTTTCCTGGTCTTTTTTCCTTTTTCCCGGCTTCCCTTCAACGTCTCGGCCAACTAAACCAATTCAAGAACCAGAAGGAAGGAAGTGAGGATAGACGAACAAGAAGCAAAAGAAGAAGGCGAAGAAGAGCAGCATATTATTATAGTGTTGGAGATGTAAGTATTTCTTCCCACAAGTCGACGAATCTTCCGAGGAAAACTCCCATTTCACCACACATACATTCGCAATGCATTGTACTAACTAAAAGTGTACAAAAAGTGCAAGTTGTCGCTGTCTTTATACAAATATACATAAATACATAGAAAAAACTACCTACACATGAGGGTTAAGGGTTGTATAGTTGTATTTAATTTTATATAAGAGCATTCACACTGTAGTCACACTATATGATGTATTATACCTGTTATTGCAATCGTGGCTCTGACAAAATGACGAACGACTGGATCAATAAGGCTAATTTACCATCTTTATCACGGCTCACCTTGAAATAGTAAATAGAGGGCTGCCTGACTGACTGACTGTCTACGACTCTGTATATATATGTATTATGACTTCTGTACTTTTGTCCTCGTTGGGAAAGCTAAAAGGAAAGATAGCTAAATACTAGGTGGATCTGGATATGCTTATCATGCACACGATATGAACAAGAACATGGGCATGAAAGGGAGAAACCAAAGAAAATGGCGGTAGAAAATGCCAGTAAGCAACAAAAGAGCCAGCAATCTCTTTTATGGATGCATTATGACGACTTGTCCCTCGAAAGGAAGCAAATGTAAAGGCGAACTGTACATACATATCTGATGTAGTTTTGTCTGCAAAAGCTATAACTGTTGTGTACAGTGTACAACGGTGTAAAAGAGGATATTGAGCAATCAGAGTTGAATATCTATGTATGTACGTAATATGTAAGTACTTTAACACTTTTACACGAACCGTCTTACGGTATCGGGTATACATACGGTTAGTTTGGAAGAACTTTGCACCTTGCACTTACAAATTACAGATGGTTCCTTTGATGACATGATATGCTCGCCATTATGCGAATAAATATAGCTGCGAAAATTAAAATGAAAATTTGCAACCGCAACTTGTACGTATTGTGTGGACCAGAAAAGAAGTTCTATCGTTTTGCTTCTGTAAAGTACCTTTGGCTGTAAAATAATTTAAGATTTCAGGAGTCACCTCTAATGATGTAAGTCAGCCTTAAGTTGAACTTAGGAGATTCACGCTAAATTACGACATAAATTCTCTCCACTTTGCACCTAATAATAGGTATTGTGGTATCATACAGTTACATAGTATCATATGGTGAGTGTGGGGTGGCGATGATATTTTAACTTTGTGTGAAATGAGAGTAAATTAGGCCTTTTATAAGGCAACTAATGTTATTGTACAAATGACAGATGTGTTGCTTTGGTTTTTTCAAAGAGTTTAATTAGGACACCGAAAAATTTTGTTTCGTCTTTGATCCCAGTTCAAAAGTCAGGTGAAGTGTCAAAGGCAGGCGTCTGTAGCACGCTGCAACAGACTTCAAAAGTCTCGCATAAATTTCTTACGTCTTCTTAAGTGAATGTAAAGCTTTGGTCTTCTCAAAAATATCATTTGTCTCAACATGTTAGCTAGCTGTTGGAAAAGGATCGATGGAACCTAAACTTTGATGGGACTAATTGGACCACTTTTCCAAAAAAATTAAGCCTGATTGATATTAATGTAAAAGAAAATGGAGAGGACAAGGGCGCATATAATGCATACATACATGTGCGATGAATAGTAATGGTAACGGAAAGGAAAGTGACACTGGTATTAATGTTTAATTACCCAGATAATTAAAGCCTTTAACATTTCCCCAACACACATTTAACACATTGGACTGTCTTTAGATTCTTATGTATGTACATTATGTAACATTTTTAGCTGTGAGACTTGAGAACCATTTATAAGAAGAAACCTGAGCTTAATTTACCGAGAGCGGAAACTGAGATAAATTACCTACAACCGAAAACAAGCAGTGTTTATATAGTAAAATTCTTACCCAGAATTAACTATCAGTGAGTGAAGATACAACCAAATCCCCCAAAAGTTTGGGAAGTCTTCTGACTATCTAAATAGAAGCGTAAAAAGAAACAAATACAATCCATTATATTCAGAAAAAACGTTTTTGTGTCATCAAATGGAGTGATCGGCAAGGGGATTTTCCTATTCAATCTATTTAACTCAAGCCAATTGAATGTATGGTTTGGATGGACAAAAAACATCAACTGCAACCACAATGATGGAGAAGTAGAAGAAGGGTATGCATCACAAAGTTATCTAGCAGACAGTTTCCTTTTCTGGTGTAGAAATAGAAATAAAAAACTCCACATAGAGAGACAGCTTCACTCATTTGTTATGAGTGTCATGAATGACGATGTCTGCTCTACCCGTATTCATCTTGTGCCTTGAATCTCGAGCTTGAAGCTGACTTTAGGATTGGTGATATGTACATACGTAGGCACACTGTTTTTTCTCATCATCATTTTCATCGAGGAATACGAAAAAGCCAGAAACTAAGTCTGTATACATTGATTCTCAGTAGGTACTCGCTATTGACTATTGGGTATTGAACGAAGAAAAAAACATTATAGACATGGAAGAGCAGTTTCGAGAAAAAATAATGTTGAAGGAGGTTTTCTAGCTTTGGCTTTACAGACAGTGTATTTAGAAAATTAATGATATTGTCCAAATCAATGGATTTCATCAACTATCAACCAGACAGCTTTCTTACAGCCGTGGCTAGACTGGTTAAATTTACTCCATCTCTCACGCTGGCTGCTATCGCTAATGATTGTTGGTTTTAGCCTTCTTCTTTTGATCGTCTTACCTTAACTTTGCTCGATCAAATCCTAAATCCTCGATTTTACCTTGATTTTTCATCTTTGATTTGTACCAGGGAATCACTTATTTTTATTACAATCTAAATTCTCCACAATAATAATAATAAGCAAGAAAAGGTTCATGCAAATCATATTATTTTTTAATAGTTTTTCTTGTTTTCTAAATTGCTTGATTGAAATCGAATAGTTAAACTAAAGGACAATTAGTCATTTATCTAAAGCCGAATGTCTTTATAGTATGAATAATGTTTACTCTGGTTTAGTTGAGCAAAAAACTGTAAAATATTGCACGGATTCGTACGCAAATGCTCCCGCAAACTTTTCAGCTTCCAACTTCTCCCTCAGCCTTTCTGTTTTTCCATCAAAATAAATCTAGAACTAATAAGACAATGTGGGAAATAATGTGTCTGGCAAAGTTAACCCCCACAAAAGCATCCGAATTGCTGGAGATTCGCTGTGTGTGAGATGGAGAAATGATCGTGGATTGCTCCCACAAAGTAAAGCCCAACAAAGCACACATACAGAGAGATAGAGAGAGAAAGAGAGAGCGAAGCAGAGCAGAGCAGCGAAGAAAAGAGAAGCGAGGCGAAGTGTACACATGGAACGTGTATAGCGAATAGGAGAATGGAATGAAATGAGCGAGCGGGGGAAGCGTCGACTCCGTTAAAATCCCTTACACAACCATTGTATCTCTATATACCTGATCCTGTTAAAAGCTTCCGTACAACTCCTCACGCCTGCATTCAAATAGAAAGCGGGCGGACGGGGATCATTCGCTGGCGGAATACCGAACCAAACGGAATACACCAAACTAAACCAAGCCGTACTGTACAATACCATACCATAACACACAAAATACCAAACGAAACCAAAGGGAAATAAACGGGCTACACTAGTAGATTCTAACTATTAGACACATAGTAAATGCACATTGGAAGACGAACGCAATTTAGTGAGAGGAGGAAGAGAAACTAAAGAAAACCACAAAACGAAGACGAAGAAGAAGAAGAAGGCTGGCAGACAAGCGGGTACTGGTAGAGGGAAAGAAAGTGGGAAATTGAGAGTGAGAGAAGCTTTTTAGCTTGGTCTGACTCCGACGCTGACTTGACTGTGACTCCGATTCTGATTTCAGTTCCTAATTCCATTTCTCTCGTTTCTCTCGTTCCAGTGCTCGTTTTCCCTTTCGACGTATTACCTCCCATCATTACACTCTTGGTGTATTCTTTGCAATCTGTAATATTATATGGTTTTCTCGTTTGGGTTTGATTTCGGATTTTTCTCAGCGCATCTGGGGATTAGATATTTTCGTGGCAAAGTAGGAAAAGTACAAGAAGAAAAATAGGAAGAACCAGAAGAACAAGAAATAGACAAAAAACCATCGGACCAAAATCAAACCAAAATCAAGTACAACACTAAAAACTAACGAGTGCTCAACCCTTTCCTAATTCGATCCGCTTCTGTTTTAATAAGAATAAGATTTTCTATCGCAAATCCACACGCACAATATCTTAAGAAGATACCATACTATATATATTTAATACAATAATAAAGTATAATATAGAGATAACACCGTAATACAGTACAGTACAGAACAGAACAATACAATATTATATATACGGTAGTGTAAGTCACGAAGACATGTTAAACTGTGGGGGAACCCCCATAAAAAATTAAGTAGAAAACTTTCTTCAACTCTCACATAATAACAATTGTCTTTGTCGTAGAATAGCACACATCAAGCCAAGTCAAATAACTGTGGGATGAAAATTGAATTGAATTCAAGTGAATATATACATACATATATTTTTAGAAGAGAGAACCCATACAGACAAACAAGTGGACAAAATATCAATATCAACAGTAGCAGCAACAGCAGCAAACAACAACAACAAATTAAACTTTCAACGATATAAAATGTAATATATAACTGTATATACACGTACACACACGCACACACACAGATCGAGATTGTGGAGGCAGAAGGCTGCACTAAATATAAACAATTTCAATTAACTCGCCCATCTAGATAATTTGATTCGTTCCATAATCATTATTATTATCATCGTCATTATCATTACCATGGTCGAGGATGTGACCATGGACACAAGAGTTGGAAGGACAGTTTCAATCTTGTCAATGTGTCACCCACTTTGAGTCTGAGTTTTTGTTCGTTTCTCCCTCCACATAAACACAGACTCAAGTACAGAGAGCAAATACCTTTATTATATACTGCACTTATGTATAAAGGAACACCAACATAGCCAACCGCACATTCAAGTGAAATCAGATCGAATCGAATCGAATCAAATCAAATCGAATCAAGCCAAATCAAATCAATGTGATTAAATTTGTCCAAGTTGACGGTGCTGAATTTTTTTTCTTGGGGATAAAAAATAAAAGGAAATGCACAAAGTACCTGCAGCTTGTCACCACCCGTGAATAGAAAGTATCTATAGTAAACATATACATACAATATACAAGTAAAAGTGCTGGCAAATCAGATGCAAGAGTGTTATATTATATTGGATCACATTATGCGCTGAAACGTTTATGGTGTACACGCAAATTTTATCGAAACCGTTTCAAACTGTTGACCATCAGCCTCTAGCACATGTACGCGTACAGTGTACATACATACAAACAGAGTGGACAAAAGATTTTGTTATAGATTGACTCGATAAAGGAGAAATATTTGTAGGAAATTCTGCGTTACATCAACTCGACAATTTTTGCCACGAGACAAATATCTTTACAAACACAAAAATAAAGTGGCCTGAGTCGTGAACACTTTTTGTGCATTTTACAGAATTATTTATACAGAATAAGTGAGCAAGAATTCGTGGGCATACGTATGTGTAGTATGTATGGATGTATATCAGCGTGAATTATATGGTGAATGTGTAGCATTAATGCATTTTGCCAAACCAAAGTAAACCATACTGTGACAAAGAGGGACGACGACGACTACGAAGAAGACGCCGAGAAGGGCGAAAAAAAGAAGAGGGGAGAAGAAGCAAAAGAAAAAGAAAAAGGCGTCAGACCGACGACAAACACTTACACTTACCATTTAAACTTATAACTGTATATCCACATCCACATCTACATCCACAGTTTGGCGAAAAGTGCTGGGACGACAGAGAAAAAGGAGGAGTAGAAGAGAAGGAGGCAAAGACGAAGAAGACGAAGAAGAAGAAAAAAGCAGCAATCTGGAAAAAAGAGCACATTTTGTCACAGTACCACTCACCGAACCATCATCGTCATCATCATCACCATCCTCGTGTGCTCACTGTGTTTGAATAAACTTTCGCCGCTGAACTGCATCGCTCTGCACTGAACTCAACTGAACTGGACTGGACTTTGGTCCACTGGGCTTGACTTGTTTTCTTTTTGCCGCTGCCTCTGCCTCTGAGTTTGCAAAAAAAAGTAAAAGTTAAAAGGGAAGAAAAAACAAGTGTGGAAAGGAGGCAAAGAGTTGAGAGCTCAGTTTTTTCCATCAATTTTCTCCCTACCACATCAAAAGAGCAGGCGACAAACTCTTTCCTTCATTTTTTTGTCCTCAATTCAATGCCTCCTATCGATGGATTCATAGTGAGTGAAAAATCTCGGTGATTTTCTCTCTCTCTCTTTTCGAGGTTTTGAGAAAGGTAAGCAGAAAAATAAATACAAAGACTTTTTGTATGTATGTATGTATGTATTCTCCCCTTTTCACTGGCGTGATTTGCGGAATTTTTTATTTTTTTCACTCTTTGTTCTCCATTTGAGAAGTTTGGCATTGACAAGAATAATCACTCGGTCAAAGCACCTTTTGAGGCCTATTAACGACAATTTTGTAGTTAAACATAGTTATTTTGCTTAGAAAGCAAGAATCGGGATCTCTAAATTGTAAATTACATGGTCGGACAATGGCAAGGAATTAGCTGAAAACCTGAAAACCCCGATGTTTACCCAAATTGAATGCCAAACTTATGTATTATTACAGAAGGTATTTCTCAATTTTGTTGTCTGTGTCCTATTTTTCCTTTGCACCTTTCTCCCCGATTTGCTGTGTTTTTTGTGTTCCAATATTGAGATAGGATTTCTGTGTATTATTTGCTTGTAGCCCACTTTCTGCCTCCAGTTGAATCCTCCACGTTCAAAATCACAACAGAAAACACATTTGGATTTGAATTTAAATTCAAATCCAAGTCTAAAGTCAAATTCAAATTCAAATATGAGCATTTCAATGTTATCTGTATCCGCTGGCCATGAAAAAATATCCGAAATTCCCCACTTTTCCTTTCCTACTTCTGTCCGCCTCTTCCCACTGTCTTGTCGTGTTCCTATATATAGAGAATAGAGAGCGTGTGTACACACGACTAAACCGAATTTTGGCTGCTGACATGCTGACTTTTTGTCCAAAATATTCCAAAGTGTACATTGGTTTTGCTTCTTGGTATATATACGTACTATGCAGTGGATACAAGTTTAACTAAGTTTCCCGGGGAAAAGTGGAAGGGGAAACCGCGGACCATGAGGAAATGTGAGAGACAAAAGGCGTCCAGAAAGGAATGCGGAATCGTATAAAAGACAAGAGAGAAACCATTTGAAATAGGAGAGAAAAAGAGAGATAGATAGATAGAAAGACAGGCAAAAAGAAAAAGAGTGTATAGGAAAACGGGGGGAAAGGGAGGCAGAAAAAACTGAGGAAAGAAAAGAGAAAACTTTGAATGTTGAAGGGGGGAGACGGAGATGGAGAAAAAAGGAAACTTGGACACTCGCAATAACTGCTTCTCTTCTTCTATATTCCGAGGTCCAATTTGCATTTAAGCAATTTAAAACGGCTTACATGGACATTGATGTATTCCACTTTCACATATTCTCCAGATGTACATTGCGCTGTAGGTACATACATACATAGATACAGTGCATAAATGTAGATCTATACATACATACACCTAGTTTCCTTTTGTCTCTCTTTCACTTCACAGTTCATTCCAGTGGAAAAAATACACATATTTGAAACAACCTGGACTATTCGTAAAAGGAACAACTTTTTTTTACAGACGGCACTCTATGTACAATGTACAACTACATACATACATATGCACATGTAAGCTTGGTACAATGTACAATAACACTTTTATTCCAGTTTCTGACTCTGCTCCTCATGCTGGCCCAACTTACTATTGCAATTGATCTTCATGTGTTTTCCCTCCATTGAGAAGCCCGTGGTCCTCTCCACATGCTCACAAAAGAGTTTGTTTCCCCATTGCAAAAGTGTTACGAGACTTTTAGGTCTAATACTTTATTTCATTAGTTCATACTTGATTTCGTTCCTCATTCATGTAAATATATGTATAATGTATATGTGCGCTTGTTGGTTGGTTGTTGGCGTGGGTCCTGGTCTCGGTTTCGGACCTGGTTGTTGGTTGGTTAAGCTCTAGTTCAATAGTTCAATCGTGGAGTCAGAGCCAGTATCCCGCTTGTGCTTCCGTATTCCGTATCCACTATCCATTCACTGGGTAGCACCCGAGAATTAGAAATGAAAGTCTGCTTGATTACAGAATCAATTTGGAGGATCTCTTTCCTCTCTGCTCAAATATATACATATTTTTCTCTTGAATTTGGTCGAATCTTCTTCCTTTTTGTTTTCATCTACTTTCTCTTCGCTGGCTTCATCTTTTTCTTCGAACGAAAGAAAATGAAAAAAATGAAAAGAAAAAGCGTGTCTTGGTGATTTGATATCCCAAGAAGTACAGGACCAACAAACTAAAGTAAGAGTGTATGTATATATCAGTACTGGGATGAAGGAGGGAAAAGAAAGGAAGAGCGTAGGTTTGGAACTTTTGGTTTGGTTTTCGGATTTTTGATTTCGCATCCGCAAAAACAATTTTTCATCCTTGGGGACGACAGCAAGGCACCGGAGACATTCTGATTTTTCTAGGCAGACTTTTATTAGTTAGCCGATTCGAATTCGAGTTCATCGGAGAGGAGAACGTGCAGGATGCAAAACCGTGTCAACAAAGTTATGTGAATCTATAATATGTATAACCAGGAACAAAAGTAGAAAAAACCAAGTTGACTGTTCAATGTAATATCTATCACAACTGTAATGCGTAAAAAAGAATCTTTTTTATTTAAATGTCGCCGTAGCAATGCAATGGCAACTTTTTTCATTTTGTCCCTTCTTATCTTCTTCGCATGTGTACAAAAGTCCTTACATTTTTGATTTAATAGAGAGGATCAGCAGGAAGAAATTAAATCAGTCTTTGGGCGGTATTTTTACCTTTCGTAAAATATTTTGGTATTATGAACAGTTGACTTACTAAATCTTCCTAATGCATATTTTGATCGCCCACTTTTTTACAAATGAAAAAAAAACTGGGAGTAAACTTGGTTCAATTTATATCAGTTTCTGGAGCGCGTTCTTTCCCCCACTAAGGGTTAATTAATTCAAGGTTGGACGTGTTTTGTTTGCCCAACTTTTGCCGTTTCTCGTTTGAACGAGAACTTTGTCACTGTTATAATTTGTAATTTGGACGGCAGTTAGAAGCTGCTCGACATGTACTCCTCCTATCTAAATTCTGACAAGTGAGCGTCTAGAACAATGCAGTATGTACGTTAATCTTCTCCTTTATATCTTTGCGCTTCCTCAAGACTCTCATCTCGTCCCACTACTAATGTCGCTACTAATTGGGGGTGCAGTGTGATAAAGCATAATGGCAGACTGGTGCTGTGCTGTGCTCCTCTCTTCTCTTCTATAGCTATACCCGACTCCTATCCCTGTGCTTCCTCCCAGTCATGGAGTTGGCTGGCTATTATGGCAGACTAAGGCTGAGATTGAGTTGATGAAGGCGGAAGCCTAAAATGAGGAGTTTGGGGAGCCCACTAAAAGTTTGCCGAGTTAAAGTAAAAATAATATTGAACTGGTAATGTTCATCGACATCCTGATTCTCTCCTCCTGGAAGGAAAGAGAGAGAAAGTGAGAGAGAGAGAGGGAGATTCTCTAGTTTCTCATGTCATAAGAAGTATGATGAAGTATATAAAAGCCAAGCCAGAGTTGGACCTCCATTTTCATTTTGCACTGTTAGAAAATGCTTCAAACAGGAAGAAGTGGAAAGTACTATGATATGATATGATATGGTACAGTGTGGTGTGGAATGGCTTAGTATGTTGGAAGCTAACAAGTGAGCGAATAAGTGGAGGACAAAATAAGAAGATGATGGAGACGAAGAGTTCATCCTTTTCTTCTCCTTTTAGATCTAGAAGCAATAAAAAGCTCGAGTATAATAAGGAAGCGAATGGGCATGCAGACAGCAATGGAGAAGCCGCCTACCTAAAACTGAACTACCGGGTGGCGGTTTGCTTTTCTTTCTCTCTGTCTCACTCTATCTGTCCCTTGTAAGATAGGGAAAACGTGTGTATGTATGTGTGAAAATAGAAAATGAGTCCGGAGAGTAAGTAGATGCGTCGTGGTTGGTAGAATAAGTGGGGAAGGACAAAAGATTTGATATTGGGAGACAAAGTGCTGGACCAACGCAAATAAAATTCTAGTCCAGTCCCCTGCAGTCTCAATATTATTACGAGTGGCGTGGCTTCCCTGGGTTTGCTTTTGGGTCTGGATTTGACTCTGCTTGCTTTTCCTTGTGTGTGTGTGTATGTGAATTGGATAGGACTGACCATGGAAAATGGAAAAGGGTATTGCGGGAAACAATGGAGCTCGTGGCTTGGTTTAACATTTAATGTGATTCCGGAGCATTCTCTACGGTTGACGGTAAAGTTGGACGTGTAAAGCTGGAGCTAGAATAATAATAATAATAATATAGGACAACCAAGAGAATCTGTACAGATGCTATTGAAATATACGGTGGACTCTGCTTACATGATAACTACAACCTAGTTTAACTTTTTCCGTATTTTTTTTTAAATTTTTTATCATCTTGCTTCAGCAAAAATTGTTGTAATTTTTATTTTGCATTGATTGTTCCTTGCTAATTTTCTGCAAAACTTAGTTTAATTGCTTCTAAAACATATCAAATTCACAAAATGTAATTTTGCACAGCACAAGGTAATAAGGGTTTCAAAAGGTCGAGTTTCACTGTATTTTGCAATATACTCCGCTTATTGTTGAACTTATTGGACCTCAGAATTGAGATCAAATTTGAGGATAAAAATTTGTATCCGCCTCAGCTGTGCAAAATATTTGCTTGTCTTGTCCTTTTTTTCCTTGACTTAAGTTGACTGAGGGCTAAGGACAAGGCGGATTGCAAGAGGAGAAGGGCCTAACGTAATATAGTGGGTTGTAAAAGTAAGAACATGAAGCCCATAAGAACAAATATAGAATCATAAGTATTTTTGTGCATTTTGGACTTCTTCGGCCTTCCTATTACTATCGCCATCACCATCACCCCGCCATTGGACTATATGTATTTATACACCACGACTATATCTGTGTATATGGCGGTGTGGGAAAAGAAGCAGATAAAATAGAGAAAGAAGAAAGGGGGAAAATAAGGAGAAAAAGAAGAGGAGCGAAAAGAGTTTATCCGTGAAGACGGAGAGTGCGAGGCTCACACTGTCAAAATAATACGAGTCAGAGCAGTCTTTATGCCGGCAATTAATGTTCCTCCAGCTCCAACTTGTTTTCTCTTTCTCTCTCTATCTCCGAGAAAAACTATAGAGCCTCCTCATATTTTTATTCCTACAGTTCTCACTCCTCTTATCTACATACATTCACATTATATAAATTACAAATACATCTCTTTTATGCGTCCATATAAAATGTCGGCTACATTTTCTACACTCGGATGCTTAATGGAAAAGGAGACTCAAGATATAATATTCTTATGTGTGGTTACATACTGTATTTTTACAGTGAAGAGTGTAGGCTAACGGTATACATTAGCACCAATTTGATTTGGGTCAGTGATTTTTAACAGATTCCGGGACTGCCTTCAAGAAGGTAGTAATGAAGACAGTCAAGTAGTTAAGTCCAAGTCAAGTATGAAATTTGTATGTATGCATGCATATGTGTATAATGTACGTGTAATATGTGTGTATGTGTACATGTAGATTCAAACAAAGTTATGCAGAGGAAACTCGATGATTTGTTCATCATTAGAATCGCCTGAAGAGCTCCGAGTTGTTTTTCCATCTCTGCGTGTTATTTTATCTAAATTGGAGAACTGTAGGCTGAAAAAGCATTTTAAAAACTTGGATCATGAAAAGACAAAAAGTTTCCCCTTTTACTCATCCTCGACGAGTCCCAGTAGGGACTTGTGTGAGCACTCCAGCCCGTTTATACGCACCAAGGTTTTTCGTACAGCGGCAAATCTTTGGGTTTTTTCTCACTGTACTTTATTTTCCATCTTTTCCTCATCTTTGGATCTGGATCTGGATCTCTGGATCTAAGTCTGGCTGTGGATCTGGAGAAAAAGTCTGGAGAAACCCGTTAAGCTACTTAATACAATGTTCTCAGTGAACAGCAAACCATGTACGCGGTATGTACACTGTCTGTCTTTATGTATTTTTCGCTTGGCTTCAAAGTATGGGAAAAGTAGACAGGAAACATTTGCTCAATTCGCTAGTCTGCTATCCTTGTTTCTTCGCATGGTTATTCCAATTCAAAAGATAAAAAATGTTTGACGTGCGAACTTTTCAAGGAAAACCAAAGTAAAAAAGCTCCTGCTGGTATTTTCAATGTTGTACATTTTTGGTTGATGTTTGTTGCAAGATACAGTGTAGATTTTTAAAATCTAAACAATTCTTCACTCGTTAATAATCAATAAAAATCTAAACTTGTTGAAGTTGAATTCTGTTTCGAAAGGTTGAATAACGTGTACGAATTTGTTGTAATGTGATTTCTTGTTGACTAGAAAAATACGACGACCAACGTTAATTGGATGATTTTTACTGGCTGTGGGCTCTTTTTGCTTGCCGGTCGGTCTTCATATCTAAATAAAGATATTAGGAAAAGTTTTTTGTGGGTGGGACTCCCTTTGAATAGGAACACTTTGGTATGGGATCCAAGGAAAAATAACAAATCATGCACGATCCCTCCATTTCTTTTTCTAAAAACAACAAACTCTACAACTTTTTCCTACTTTCACCCTTCTCTTTCGTGTGGTAATAGTGCAGTGTTCATTCCTCAAAGAACTTGTCAATTTTGTAGAGCTTCTCCCGTGTTTATTCAACCCACCATTTCTATTCTACTTTCAGACAATTATTGCTTTTCTTCAGTTACTCCAATTGAGATCATGTGATGAAAGATGAAATGATGGCGGCTTGAACGGCTTCCCAAACTTTGCCGGTGACATCGGGCATATGCTCTGAGTTAACTTGGACTTGGGGTTTTCCATTGAGTTTGACTTCTTTTGTTTTCCACTTTAGCTGTGGCTCTCCCATTGCCTTTGATTCTCGTGTTGATGAATTTGACGTGATTACTTTTACCTCATTTGTTTTCCAAAGATGAACTGTTGTTACGTGTACAATAGGAATGCTGACAGTGGGAATTTAATGAGTGTCAATTTAAAAAGTTGGTGAAAACTCGGCAAGCAAGAAGTCGCTGACTTTTGAGTTGCAAGGGGCCAGGTAATATAAAGAGTATCCCAACAAAAACAAGTTAATATTCATGGAGAAACAAAGCCATGAAGCTTGATGTCAAAAAATATAGGGACTTTTTTGTATCAAAATATGGATGCACTTTGATTTTACTGTTATTTCTTTGCTTTTTGGATTCAAATTTTAGTGCAGTTCAAATAAAGGTCATGTACATTCGGACAAAATGAAGTTCAAATATGGGGGCTTGGCATTCGATTTCCCCATTTCTCTTTAAACTATCAAAATTTGTTGTAAAAACCTTGATTTTATTGGATTTTTTAAACATGTTGATTCCAATGTCAAAGTACCAAAATACCTTTTGGTTTTTGAGTCTGGTTATAGATTTGTATGAAAATATATTGAGGAAACCTGAAACGTGAAAAACTCGTGGGAAGAATAAAGCAAGTATAAAACAGGATGAAACCCGTTAATATTATTGGAGCTCATTTTCTTTGCTCCCTCCGTTTCTGTACTCTCCGTGTTGGCAGTTTTCTCCATTTTGTTCGCCTTGTCCCACTTTCTCGGGTACATACAAAGAAAGCCAGAGAAGACGACGGTGAAGAGAGGTCAGTTCTGGTTGAGTGCTTTATAATGAAAATGAAAGTGAAACTTGAGGACAAAAACTCATCGCTTCAACTTGAAAACGCGATCAGATCCTCCCACTCCAACTCATCTGAATATTGTGCACATTGCATAATGTATAAAAGCAAGTTTGGTATTGATATTTCATCATAAAATATCCAGATGCATAAAAAATGAGTCTGTTTCTAGTTCAATCATTCTTCATTCTGCACTCTACTCTGCACCTTGATTTCGAACACCCACCCACCTGCCTCTGGCATAAAATAAGAGGAAAAAGGTTACTATTATCAACACACGCTAGTCGCTAAATTACCCTGTGCTTTTTATCGCATCTCATTCATATTCAATCGGAATCGTAATAAAATGAAGGATGGCGGCAATTCATGAAAAGGCAGGAATAATGTACAATAGATGGGAGATAGAAAAAACAGACATAGACCTACATACATACCGAAGACGATAGTTGTAATAATAATAAGAATGCAAGTCAAATGTCGAAAGTCAAGCTCAAGAGCTCTACATGATAATAATAATTTGATGTATTCTATTCACAAAGCGTTTCCCTTATTATCTTGGACTTCATTTTTCATCAAGAATACTCTTACATAAACCGTTTGTGCTGTTAGCTGATGTTCCTTGCTTGCTCACAATAAACTTGAACATTGGATCGGAAGGTTTTTCACTTAGCAAGGAGAGGCCCAAAAATCCTCATGAGCTACACGAAAACTCTGAAAACGCGAGTGCGAGTACGTACATGGGAGCATAAACTGAAAATTATGTAACGTAATACGCATATGAAAACGAATTCAAGTCGAAAATAATGTAACTGTGGCAGTGTAAAGGCGGAAAAGAGGCTAAAACTATTCGAATACATCCAAAATATGTATACTGAATACTGAATCATATGGACAAAAAACATTCTCTTTCATCTTGTACTATTAATGTGTGTATGTATGTATGTGTACGATCCTAAAAGTATTTTCGTATTTCCTATTTCCTACATATTCACATAAACGGTCATCATGATAACTTTAATACTCTTTTTAGTATCAAAGTTGCTGCGAGAAATCTCCGTTAAAATTTTATAGCCAACTTTCTTTACACAGTTGATTTCACTGGAGGAAAAGAAAGTAGTAGTGCAAGGAAGAGGATTGCTTCCTCCATACTCCAAAGGCTATGTGTGTGTGTGTGTGAGCTTTCTCCATCAACACAGTCACAAACGCATTCACAATTCGAGAGCTGTGTATATTCTTTTTCCACGGCGAGGATATGATGAAACGCCACTCAACTTGACCCCACTCTCGTCTCCGTCTCTTGACTGCCGGATGGATAGAATTATTGGCAGCATTATGCCCGGATTTTAGTATTTGCAGTCATACATACATACGAGTTTGATGGACGTCAACAGTGAACAGTAAAATGAGCTATTTCACTTTTCTGTTGTTTATAATATTAGCAAGGTTTTGCACTGATTCAAGGATTTATCTGGATTTTTCCAAAAGCTTGCATTCTAAAATTTTCTTTACAATTCTGAAGGACAAAATCATTGTGCAACTTCGCTTTTAACAGAGCGTTTCGGAAGACTCCTTGCTACATAATATTCATCGTTTCATTAACATTAAACCTGGCGAGTGTTACAGGATGATATAACTATTTTGCTTTGTATTCATTTCCAACTGGATTTTCACAGTTGTGTGATATTTCATTGAAAGTGAATAACCAAAAGAGGAGATGGAGACATGGGATCCATCATATATTATGACAGACAGACATTCGCCCAATACATAGATACAGATAGCAATAATACTCGAGGTAAATTTCAATAAAACAAATAATAGAAAATTGAGAGGGAACGAAAGCGGGACAGAAACGCATACACGTATTTGCAGTTTGATTGGCCTCCCGTACCCATTGCCATTTATTCATTCCGCATTATTCAGTGAAGTGGACGACATTGTTTGAAGAATGACAATGGCTGAATACCAATGTGACTGCCTGAATGAATATATAGGTACTAGGTACCTATGTTTGTGTTGGTATATGAATCAATATGAAATTAAAAATAAAACGTAATAATATATGAAATAAAGGAGAACTGTGTGAATCCAGATCGTCAATGATATTGATAAATCTATTTTAGCACCTACTTTTGGAAAATTGTTTTTCATATCAAACCCACGAGATTTATTATGACGAATTCAAGCCACGTTTTACAAAGTAATTTGTCTCAGACGTCACTGTTTTCATCAAGTTTTTTATGGCATAATATTCGCATCCCAACTGCTTTGAAATGATAAAGCTGGTTCTGGGTTTGGTTGGCTTTGGAGGGAGAACGTACTACATTTATGTGAGGATTAGAACGGCATTTAAATTGAAAGTATGTGAAGGAGAGGCATTAAATTAATCATTTCAACTTTCAATCTTTCTCTTCAATTTCCTGTCCAATGTCAAGTCTTGGATTGAGTATAATAATATAAATGCATGCATTGTATTTATATTTCAAAATAATGGAAAAGCTCAAAGTGAGCCTTCCCTTAAAAAAATATCTGGGCAAATATTTGATGAGATTTTGACAGGCATTTGGTCGAAAATCTCATCAACTTTGA
>JAQIVE010002206.1:0-20870 GCA_034698285.1 Sminthurinus bimaculatus | reverse complement strand
CAACCAAACGCAGTACTACTCAAGCTGCTGCAATAAGGGGAGCAAAAGTCAACGTCAAAGCCAAAGCGCATCGACTGAGTGTATAAATACATACATATAAGGAATGCGACGAAAGGAGAGTCTCATCCCCATTCTCTCTACAATTTGAATTTGAATTCTGAATGACTGCAATGTTTCATCTTGGAACGATCTTTCTACTTACTTTTTTATCTATCCTCTTCTTTAAGCTCTTGTACACTGAACACTGTACACTTTTTCTACGTACACTTGTCACCCCTTTTCCCTATAAAAATGGAAAGAGTCTCCTCCCCTTTGAATCTCATTACTTTTCATAGCACAATTTTTTAGTCCAGTTCCTCCACGCAAAACGTACAATACTTATAGAAGACCAGAGTAAAAGTAAATGCACAGATACATACATATGAACCGCCATCCATAATTTTGCAATGTGAATTTGCATGTGTAAGAAGAGTGAATATGCACGCAGAATAATAATTACTCTCTCTCTCTCTCTTCATTCTCTCGTCGTTCTTCTTATTCCGGAGCCAGAGGAATATTAAAAGCAATAATTCTATATGAGGGAGACAAGGCTAAAAACCAAAAAAGCCATCCGACATCCACCATCTAGTCACCGCACCGCATCGCTTCTTCTTCTTGACATTTGACATTAGGCCGTTGAATTAAGACCCAAAAGGCCCAAGCCAAGACATAAAAAATATATATATGTGTGTGTAAGACTATGGGAGAAAATGAGGCGCTGAGTGCTTTTATATATCTTTGTCTCCTTCTCCCCTCATTTATTTTATTCTATTTTTCTCGCATAAAAAACAATAATTCTCCGCCTTTGTTTCCCCCCGTTTTAATTGCGTGTTTTCGGGCGTGTTTGCCGTATATCTTACATAATATGTGTGTGTACAGTGTACAATATTATACTCTACACTCTACGTGTATGTAAACCAAGCTATTCTGATTTTTATACAGTACTCGTGGCAATTATCGTCGCTGCTTCCATTTTCCCCCGTTTTTTTCATTGAGACAGAAGCAAGTAAAACTGACAATGGACTAGATGGATAAAATGGAAAAAAGAACAATGGGCGTAATTTTTCTCCAAATTATTATTTTTATGGCAACGGCAGGGTGAGTGGGCGGGGAAATTAAAAAATCTGGCTGTCTAAACTTTAGCTTGAACTTAAACCAAACCTATGTATGTACTGCCAACTTGAATTGATTTTTTCTTGCTTTCTTCAAATAATAATAATTGTTGAGAAATACATACAGACAAAAGAAAAAAGTGATAAGGAGACAGAAGGAAGCGGAAGTGCATGTTTAGATAAAGACCATCCCACATGAGGGAAAACTTTGTGCACATATTGTAAGAAACAAAAGGTAGGGGCGAAGAAAAAACAGAAAAAAATAAAGACTGAATGGGCGTGAGCCAGGTTTTGTCTCATCTCAATCAAATGACAGGACAAAAGCGAGAGAGAGAGAGAGCGAGAGAGAGAGATAGAAAGGAAAGCTCTTGAGGTAGAAAAAGGTAGAGATTAAACAAGGGGCACGATTTTTAAACTGCAATAAAAGGCTGGAAGATAAGAGGGGAGAAGCGGTGAATTTACTACCTCGAGGCTTCCTTGCTCTCTCTCTCCTCTCTCTTCATTCCTCTCTTTTCACCTATAGGCCTATGCGGATATTTGAAATTTGTAGATATCTCCCTCATACGTAGATATTTAGTTCATGGGAAAGGAAATGAAAGTCTGGATTCGGATTCGGATTTGGATTGGAACTTGAAAAAAAACTGGAAATAGTTGTGGAACTGGGTGAATGTATTGTACAATCTTGTCAAGCGTAACAAATGGTTCGTTTTTTCCTTTTTCGTGGGTAAAGTTCTCGCTTTTTGTATGTATGTAGTTGAACCTTTTTTCTTTTCATTTTTTCCTCTCAAATATATACATTTACTACACAGTGTGTATAGTGTACATTTGTCGCATCAGTGTCCTCTCTCCTATGTGTTTTAGATAGCCGCCTGTATCAATGGCGAATCTTTTTCACTTTCACTTTTGGTTTTGTCTCTTTCTCTCCTCTCTGCTGAATAGTTTGGGTGTGTATGCAGTTGTTACGTTATTTGTTCTGTTTACTACGGTTTGGTTGCTGCAATCCAATCCGATCCAGTGCAATCCAAAGACAAAGACAGTGATGATGATGTTGTTGTTGTTGTAGTTGTAGCATATGGCAAATCCCCAACAAGCAATATCATTTTCTGGTTAGGGACAGCCATTTCCCTTCGCACGTTTTATACCTTGTAGTTTGTTCTATTACATCGTATCATATCATATCATATTGCTTCTTGTTGTAGGATTATACTGCACTGGGCCATCGTGCCAAGATCATTGATATGGGAAAAAGATATCCAGGAAAATGGAGAAGGTCGCCGGGGATGAAGAACAGGTAAAGACGCAAAAAAATTATACCTATGGTTCATTTATATTTTCCCAAAAGATAAACCAACTTTTGAAAAGGCATAATACATATAATATAAAGGCATAGATAACTTTGTAGGCTCCGTAATTTTGACAAATGAAGGTATAAAACTTGGGATGCATTTTAAATAATTTTACCTTCAAAGACGTTAATGTGCTAAAGACCACTGGATGCTACGACTGTATACTGTATATTGTATGTATATATGAACACATACATAGAAAGATGATTTTTCTACAGCATATAAAATAGAAAAGGCCATAATTGAGGCCATAAATTTACCAATAAAAGACTCTCCTTGGCCTTTGCCTCCCTTTATTTCCTCTGTCTAATAAAAGTTTAATTAAGGAAATGTATTCGGAATTTGGAATGAATAATTTCAAAATGAGGGGGGAAATTGAAAGAAAATGTGAAGGGCAGGAAGAAGGCAGAGTAAAAGTACAAGTAAAAGTAAGAGCAGAGACATAAGATGAACATGAAGGAGAACAAGAGCAAGAACAAGTGGTTTTCACTTTCACCCAAACCCAAAGAGTCAAAGTCAGGGGCTGTCGAATTAAGAATCCTCGAGTCCTCGCATATTATGTATAAGGAAGTTTAATGAGTTAAGCCACGGTTTTATCTATTTTCATAGATCTTCTCCAGTAGATCAACTCGGCTCATATTAGCTATATACATGTGCACACATTTATACTTACAGTGCAAATTCTCTACTATTTTCTACTCTTATGATCTTTTATAGAATGAAAACATTATAAATTTATGTACAAGTAAAAAAGCCAGCAGACTGGCATAAGCTATTGTACGCACTCAAAATCATCAGCACAATAAGAATCATCGTTAAAAAATGGAGCTTTATCTGACGAGGAATGAAAATGATTTCTGGAATAGAAAAAAGCAAGTTTATGTGATGGCGATAATGATTATGATGATGATGATTATTATCATCTTCGTAATCATCATGAAGATTTTCTAAAGAAAAGTAGACCAGATTTAATTTTCTACGAGCATCACAACCATCTCCTTAAATTGCTAATTAAATAAAAAATGACAGCAAGTTTTATCATCATAAATTACTTTAAATGTCTAAATCAAAACAGTTGTACGCTGAAAAAAAGAGACAAGAAATAGACGTATGTTGTGTATATTTTGAGAAAAAAGACCGATTTTGATAGACGGGCCAGCATACAAATTTTAATTGCCCCCTATTTAGACTGTCGCGTAAAAAAGAGCTTTAGACGTAAATTCACAAGAGTTTTCCTGTTCTTTTATTCTTCTTGGATTTTGACAAATATTTTGGTTGTTTGTGGATTGAGATGCGAGAAATCCCGGACGCTTAGTCATTTGTACATAATTGCCATGAATTTTTGTCTTCCATGTCTTAAGATATCCCATGTAAAACATCGCACACACAATACATATAATATTATCAGTATAGTAAGAGATAAAGACGAGGATAAAGATGCGGCATATGGCATGGAGCTAATCCTTTACAATTCAAGTGTCTCTCTCGTTTTTTCTGTAATTTCACTTTTCCTATCTCGCTTTCTCTCGGCTTGCATTCACTCCGATCCGGCATTGTTCTCTAGTTGTTATTTTGATTTAGTGGGGACGAAGCCCTTGTCTCTCTACATATAAGATATGTATGTATGTGTGTTTTTATGTACTTTATTTTACATACTTATGGCTCCCACAGGGACTCGGCATGTTTTTGTACAATCCTGTATACATAATGCGTATAATAAAGGACGTCTCAACTGAATCGGTGCGATCTAAGTAGAAATATGGTCGGGGGTTTTTGTTCTTGAGGAATGAGCCGGAAGATGTTCATCAATATGAAAGATATGTATGCGGGCGTTTTGGACTGCTGCCTTTTCCTTAACAGTTTCTCCTTTTGTGGGCACATGTTTGTATGTTTCTGGTTTTGTGAGCCTGTGTGTACAGTGTACAGCAAATGCTATGGTACTGAGGAAAAGCTTGTCAATTTTTTATCTTGTAGTTTTTTATTGGTGTGTATACCTTTTTTTCATGGGCTTTTCCAAAATATCAGTATACAAAAAAACTAGGGAGCCAAAACGTTGGCATGGGCACACTCCTTATGGCAAGAGCATTTCCTTATCTTTGCCTGCGTTCCCATTCACACCAAAGCAAAGTTTCTTTCCCTATCTATGCATAATATAATATATCTGTATAGAAATGGAAAGGAACTTTGCTGCTTCAGTGTTGATAAACAAACACGAAAATCCATGTAACATTGTATCGGGTTTTTTATGCGTAATCACTGGCTAATCTTTGGCTCAAACTCAAAACAAAACAAAAACAGGACAACCGTATCTTGTTGAAAATTGATGGGCCCCTAAATCAACGGAAATTCACCTGATTTTGACATGCTTGTACACCATTTTTGGCATGCTCTGCTTTGCGACAAAAGTCGCAAGAAATATGCAGTTTAACCTGAAATAATGTAAAGTTTTCTAATATTTACATCAACTCGCAAAAATTGATACAATGCATGGGTTTAAAATTATAAAATCGTTTGATTTTGTAGAAGAATACATAAAGAGTGCTTCAAAAATGGTTCCTGTCAAGCCTCCTCATGTATACATATGTATGTACAAAAATTGGCTAAATATGCATGTAGCAATTTGCTTTCTTTTCCCAATTTTCTCCCTACTCATTAGATTTTAAAATTTACGACGAGAGGACTATACATCGTCATCATCAGCATCAATTTTCGATTTATTTTTCAGTTAATATACCGTGCACATCATAGGTACATGTGTGTGAGTTCTATCAAAAGCTGTAGTAGGAACTAGAAAATGTAAAATGCTGCATACTGTACACTTATAATGTCTCCACAGTGAAGATTGTGTACCTTGTTCTGTGTGTGCATGTGATTCTGATGCATTGAACAATGCAGAGTATAAAGAGGACGTTAAAGCTCGTTCCATAGTTATTCCATATTATGGATAAATAATGAAGACAAAACTCGACCCAAATACTAAACAAGGGACGTCGTGGGTATGAAGTGCATCTCTTCGTACTATTATTCTGCTGATACTCTCCGTATATGTATGTAGTATGTAGATAGTTGGGTAAGTAGGTACTTTGTACGAGTAGCTCGCACTTGTCCCATTTTTTCCTGTTCCATCTCCTTTGTGCCCTAATGGATTGGATATTGAGGGCTTGTAATTGGAATGAATTTCAATGCGAATTAGTTGCTCGTCCTCTCTGCAATATTTAGATTGGGAGGTATCTATGACCTGATCACGGGGCTTTGAATTTCGGTCAATATTCATGAAATCCTTGCAGTTTCATTTCCCTCCACTTCTTAGCTTTTCAGCCCTGAAATTCTTCCTATGTATACTTGAAACTGTCTGGGCTGAGATGCTGCCGACTCCGAATTCCGATCAACACAAATCAAAACCAACCAGACCGCAAGCCAATCCAAAAATCCTCTTTAGCAAACCAAAATTGAGTGGAGTGGAATCATAAATCAAATATCGTACAATATATAACACGATGGGTACTTTAGCATACGATCGTGCCATGTAAGATCGTCTCAAAAATACCTCTCAAAAATATTCATGAAATTCTCATAAAATTTGAAAACATCAAGTCACTTTGGCTAACAACATTGAACTTATTACTTAAATATACTGGTCATAAAAAATTGCGATGCATCGTATTTGGATTGTCAAAATGCTTCATTTGGATATGAGTAAATCATTTGTGTTGTGCCATAATTATGAAGTTATATCCAAAATCCAAACACAAAAAACTTGAGTTGTGCACGGACAAAGTTTCATGGTTTTCGGGGGTTTTGCTTGTCTGGATTCTAATGACTGCCGCAAAATTTTGGCTATTGGCTCATCCTCGGCGTTAGACTAATTTTACGATAAGCCTATTTTGCCTGATTTTATGCTTACGAGTACATAATGTACAACGCACAATATATTGTACGTTGCCTGTTTTCTGTTTTCCACAAACGTTGGAATGTTAGGAAGAGACAAAATCGAGTACCGAATCGCAATTAAGGCCCATAATTGTTCAACAGTTTAATTGTAACTGTGGCTGTGTGGCGACAGGGATTAGTCTAATCCCGTCAAGTTGAAAGGGCTGAGAATTCACGCATAATATGTAGCAACTATAACATAAATATTTATTTAGTATTTAGTACGAATTTGCAGATAAATAGAGAGAGACTGCATTCACACAAAGTTTGCACAATATTTTTGCAACTTTTTACTCAACTCTCACTTTACAATTTTGGCTAGCTAAAATTCTGCTGTTAAAGCTCTCTAATGTTTAGTTTTGGCCTGGGCTACTTGCTAAATGTTGATCCTCTGACAATCATGGATGCATTCAAAACTCAAAACTCGCCGTCGCTACATACCTATTGTACATTGTACATATTAGCCCAACAAATATTTATCCAGAGCAACAAACAAATTCCAAAGTTTGCTCTTTATATTGGAACCAAATATTGTAATTTGCAAGTACATACATAGGATGGACTTGAATTTTGTCCTTGATTACATGCCTATCACATCCTCCCATTTGAAACTATAAATATGTACATTGTACACTGAATACTGTACAGACGTAGCTGCAGTTGTAGCAGGGTCTGAATTTGAATCTGAATCTGAATGGCAAATTGGGAGTAATGAAGCATCGAAAACAAGCAAAGTACATTCCTTGTCCTCCATAATTTATTCACGGCTCAACCTTTTGCTCTGCAGATCAGGAGGATCGCAGTCAATTCGAGTATTGCCTGTTTCAGCCCTTCAATACAATTTGCATGGTTTTTGCTACAGAATGTGCTTCTGGATCTGAATTTGCGGACTTTGCCTCCCTGTTTTGTTTTTTTAATTCCATTAAACGGGTTGAACCCACGGCAACATGCATAATGCATACATGTACATGTATAAAAAGAAAAAGATACAAATAAACGGAGGAAAAGCGTATAGCCTGAAATTTGTACGTAGTATACGTACATTTTTTGGCGCTCAACTCACCCTTTCAGTTTCAATCGGCATTGTCTCACTCACAAAGCCCCCTGTCCATTTCAATTCCCCGTGACTTGAAATCCAGGACGACAGAGTGCAAAGTCGCATAAGAATGTCATTGCTAAAATTTGCGAATGTGAAAGTAAAAGTGAATACGAAAGGGAAATGAGTCGAAAAAATGGGAGATACGAGAGAAAGTAAAAGGTAAAGAGCAAAAACTGTATACTATACATACATATATAGCTAGAATCAGAGTACATACAAATTAATATAGTCTCGTTTCTGCCACCCAACTACCGCGAAAACGAGGGTAACACCTACACCTATAGATTCTCGATGAGACTGTGACTGGAAGAGGGCCGCCGAATTTGTTGGTGTGGAGCCAACGGCAGTGATTACAAAATTATGTGCATTATACATATACACACAATACTTTTTTAATAGGAGCAACTAGCAAACTAGCGACAGCCTCACATAATACTTACTTATACATACATACATACATATATTATATCCTAAATGTGAATGGAGCGGACATTGATTCTTTTTTCATAGTCAAAATTTTTGGCATCCTCCAACGACCAACGACCAGCTCTGACTATGTATAATATATACGCATGAAAATACATAATGTGGGAATTTATGTATATACAACATTACATTGTATATAGACGAGATTGAGGAAATGGAAATGTGTTTGTACTTACCTATTGTACAATGTAATGTGCACATTTTACAGACACATCTTTCCCTCTTTCCAAACCCCTTTCTTGTACAATAAAATAATACTTTAAATTTCTAGCTATTTCTTCATCATTTATGTATGTACAAACTAACACGAAAACACATTCTATATTCTATACCTTTTTCAAACGGGTTTTTCTTTTGTACCATTTTATCCGTATCGAAATAGGGATGTCAACGATGTGATTATTCCTCGCCATTTCATTATTATTTGTATCGTTTAATGGGCATTTCTCCATTTTAATAGAAGGGAAATGTGCCGCCTACCGCTAGCATTTATGGAATACTGAATAATAATTTGAAATAAATTGCAATTAACCCATGCTAATGACAATGGGGCGGAAACCCATTGCTTTTGCTCAACGGCTACCGAACAAAGCTGATGCAAAATTATAAAACCCGAAATTTGCAAGAAATGATCATTTTAATATTTAATTAATGTAAAATTTAGCGGAAAACTACTTGGACTCTCGTAAAATCTTACATTTAAGACATTAGACCGTCAAATTTAGTAAAAATTATGTGCAATTTCAAAAATTATCGTTTCAATTTTAAAATTTAAAATTTATTTAAATTTACTACCCCTATTTAAATATATGTACATAGAATTTTTACTTTCTTCCACGGAAATTTGTTTGGGATATACAAAGAAGTTGTTCTTGATGTAACTTACTTACTTACTGCATAAAATTTAAAATTAAATACAAAAGTTTTACTTACCTTTCTTGACTTTTTTTCTTGGTGGAGTCACAATTAAAGGAAAGGATTTTCTTTATTTCTTCTCAAGTGATTGACACAGATGACTTTTTTCACCAAAAACTCCCTTTTCACTGATGTTTTGACGGTTTAACTATACAATGGGCACGAAGAACCAACCACAAGATGCGAAAAAGACAATGAAGATGTGGGTCAAAAACTTGATGTTTTTTTATATATTAGTATTGTGGGGAGTTATTATTGATAAGCGGACAAGGGCCAGGGAGAACGAGACTGACGTGTAAGAGTGAAGGAACAAATTTAATGGATTTGGACAAAAGGGACAATGCTTGTATTACCACGAGCCGTGTTGTATTATATCGTGTTATTATTATGGAGTAAGTGACTAAGTGGATAAGTCGGCGTCCAACTTTCTGTCTTTCTCCTTTAAATCGTATTATATGTATTGTGTGTGTGTGTATTTCTTGTTTTCTTTTCTTTTTTTCCCTCTGTATTTGCGGGTATCGACTCTGGAGAACTTTATTGTATTTTTTTTCTTGTTGTATTTATAAGTGTGTATGTGTATATGTGTGTGTGTGTGTGTGGTTGGGTCTGTTCAGGTCGACCGAGAGTCGAGAGCACAATGACAATGACAAGGAGAATTGGAGGAAAATGGGAGAGTAGTTTGCGATTGCGACCGATGAGCCAAGCGTATCGTTCAATACTGAGAGGCGAGACGAGTGCCGGATAGTCAAAGGACTTTCTTTCTTGCTTTCACCCGCAAAAGTCCAACTGTGTGTATGCATCTAGTATGTATTGCTTTCTCCCTCCCGCTTCCTATTCCTCTTCCTCGTTCTCTCCTTTTGCTCGTGAGGATCCAGCTAATGGAGCTAAGCTGGGATATATTATAGTGTGTACTCGAGTTTGAGTTGAGTCTCTTTTCCTCTTTGGGTTTCCTCTTCGTCTCTTCTTGCGACGACTCTTTCCAACTCGAGCAAAAACAGAGGGAGATGGCCAAAAAAATTTACTTTGCTTTCTCCCTCGTCAGTCTCCGCTCAACGTGCACTCTCACTGCATCACCCACTACATTTCTCAGACGGAGTCACAGCTCACAATGGAAAAAATCCAAATGCAATATGATTATACATTATACATGTATGTATGTATGCATGTGTTTGCATAAAGTTTGCAGGAAATGTCGAAACCCAACTTTTGCGGTGCACTTGATAAAAATGGGCAAAGTTTTTAATCAAATGTTGTGAATGTCGAATTCATTTTAATGTTTATAGATATGTACGCATATACATAGACACAAACTGTCTTATCGAGTCAAAGTTCCACAACAATGGACAATTTTTCCTCATGTTGATTTGTCCATGTACTATACATTCCAAAATGTTTATGTTTACTTCATGTAGATTTTTGTATTGTAATTTTTCGATCGTTTTTATTATGATAACTTATGGATTGGATTTTCATCCAATCCATCCAATTGGAATCTGAATAAATCGACCACTGGTCTCTTCCTGGTTTTGGCTGTAGTTTTTGATAACGTTTTTGAGAATTGTGTGACATGAATGGTTTTTCTTTTTGACTGAATATAAAATGTATAAATGTTTTCGTGTTTACTATTTTTTCTGATCTTGTTGTATCGTCAATATTGAAAATGTATGGTGAACCTTGAAATTGAGTTTCCACTTGTAAAGACAGCAAAATTTGGGCATGTTGGTTTGTTTGTTGTATCGATACGCAAATACATATGACTTATCCGTATGTATTGAAAATTGATATCCTTTTCGTTTTTTTCTTTGTCAATTTTGTCTAAAGTAAATTTGACGTATAATCATGCATATGCAAAAAACCACATTATAATATTCTATTGATATTCAACTGTGTCCAGGTTTTTCATGTGGCTGGAAAACCAGTTGTGGTTAAGACAGGTCAAATTTTGGAAATTGTGGGAAGGAATGTCCACGTTTGTTGTTGTAAACATGAAGAAAGTTTTAGGCACAGATAATTCATAACTTGCTCACGTTTTTTCATTAAAGTGTGCACAATCATCATTTTTTCAACAAGAGTTGCTTTAAAGAATTTTTCAGTCAAAAATTGAAAACTGCAAAATAGTATGTTAAGCGTCCGTTGTCCATTGGTAGACTTTTATCATGACATGATATCAATATTAATATGCCACAAAATACTACAGAATGTTTACTGCTCAAAGCCAACGAGCTTCCATGTATCATCTGTCACGGGTCACAGGGGAGAAGGTGGGAATCGATCAAGTACAGCTTTTTGAGTCTCGGAAACGGATATACTGTACACTGTACATATAATACGGCCTCAATGTCCACATGTACATTGTACATGTACTGTATACAGATTATGTATCTATCAATGAATAGCCGATAAATTACATGATATAAATGTTGTTTACAGCTAGTTATGATACTGTAGGTACATATTCGAGGCAATCCGATTATGACATGATATGATATTTTGTTATGTCGGTGTGAGTGTGCTACAAGCTTGATTTCTATCAACATTGGGATCGAATCGGCATTTTAAACCACAACGTTATCACAATTGTATGGGAAATTGTGAGATAATTTTGCACACCCATTAATTGAACTATTTGTCCAAAGAATCATTTCCTTTTTAGTTATTTATTTATTTTTAAGCAGTGATTGTTGGTACTGAGATTAAAAGTAATCCAGATTACAGGCCTGGCAGAGATTAACGCAATCTGTAATCCATGTGGGATTAAAACGGTCGGAGAGAAGACCATCTGTAATCTGTAATCAAGTAACTACAAGGCTTAAAATGCAGTTGCTGTGAAGTGGATTACTTAAATAGATTACTTGGACTACAAAAAAATAAAAAGACAGCTGTTATCAAGTTGACAAACACGATTGGGTATTTTAGTACGTAATGCAAGTAGATCATTTATTTTAGTACGCCGTTAAAAGTACACTATACACTTGGCTCGTAACTGTTTCATTTTTGCTTGTTTCAAAGTATTTTTACCCAACTGAAGCATTACATAGCAGTTTTTAGTTGAATATAATGGAAGACATGGAGACTTTCCCAACTATTTTGGATGGAACGTACTTTGTGGTTATTAGTAGGAACGAAAATAAAATCACAGCACAGTGTCAGTTGTGTGTAAATAAATTCATTGATGGTTACTTGAAACCGACATCGAATTTCACGACGCATCTAAAGGTGAGTTTGAATTTTTGATTCTTCGTACATACATAAATCATAAAAGTTTCAGTCGTTGAAATTTCAAAATTCGTTTTTATTACATAAAATTTTAAAATAAAAACTAAATTTTACGTTTTCCGTTTATAGAGAATGCACCCTGACAGGAAATGGGAGTATGATGTTTACAAAACTACAAAGGGGAGCAAAAGGGTCAAACAAACATTTTTACCAGACGATAGTTTTAATAACATTGTACAATCAGCAGGGTCAGTTTCTCAGGATGATGCCAATAATCTGGTATTTAACTACATTGTGAATTCTATGAAGCCACTCTCTACCGTCGAATGTTCAGAATTCCGGAAACTTCTGAATGGTAAGTTTCAATTTTTGTTGCTAGGAATCAACAATATTTTTATGACTGTTACATCTCGTTCATTCAAATTATCATTACTCTTGACTTAATTTTCTACAGGTTTCAATCCACACCTTCAAGTCATGAAAAGGTACGAATTGGCGGAAGGAATCAATTTAAAATTCCACGAGAAACAACAAATTATAAAGTGTCATCTGAAAGCTGCTGAATTTGTGTGTCTCACTACTGATGTTTGGTCTATAGGAAAAACGAGTTTTTTTGGTGTCACAGCGCACATTATTTCCGTCGAATTACAGCGAGTTTCCTTTGCATTGGCATGCAAAAGATTTACGCAAGATCTCTTCTACGAAAAAATATCCAAAATGCTAACAGATGTAATGAAGTTCTATGATTTGTCCAACGAAAAAGTAACTGGAGTAGTAACAGACAATGGATCGAATTTCGTAAACGCATCGGACGTTTTTACTCCCGATTCTATGGATGAGGCCACAAACGAGGGCATAGAAATAGATGATGACCTTATATTCACTGATTTGACCGATCTATTACAAAAATACGAAAACAAAGGTCAAATATTTTTTCCTACATATCAGTACTACCGATGCTCAGCAGACACCTTCAATTTGATTTGCATGGACGCCAACAAATTTTCAGATGAAACTTCACAATATGTCAAAATTTACCAATCAACAATGGGAAAATGCCATAATTTGTGGAATAAAAAATCCTCCAAAGCCATCTTTAATATTTGTGGTCGACAAATCCCGATTCCAGACAAAACAATGTGGAACTCTGTTTTTGATTCCGTTGTAGCTCTCCTGGAAATCAAGGATACGCTGGAGTCAGTTTGCCAACGAATTGGAGCTCCGATGTTAAAACCCCAGGAAACCGATTTTTTGGAAAAATGGAGAACAGTATTTCAACCTTTGGCAACATCGCTGGATATTCTCCAAGGGAAAGTAAAGAATGAAGGAGACATTTTCCTAGCTGTCCTTGGTCCAACAGTTTTGTCCACCAAGTCAAAGCTAGAATCATCCATGAAACAAGAATGTCTCAAATTATTGTTCCCTTTGATTCAAGCCCTTCTAGATGGAATAAGTTCCAGTGCTAGGTTTGGGTACATTGTTGACATGGACTTGGAGGACGAAAAATTCCGCAACGTCTTGTTTGCGGCAATTAGTCATCCCTATTTCAAACTCAGGTGGATTCCAAAGGAAACGGTCGAAGAATTCAAGCAAGCTTTCATCAAAGAAGCAAGGAGGCTACAACCTTCATTCACAACTTTTTCACGCCTAGAAAATAGTGTCAATAGCAACTTTTTTGAATTTCCCTCGCAAGACACGTTTGAAGGACTGGATTATGACAGTGTGATCGCTTTAGAGTGCTTACAATATTTTCAAAGTGCGAAAACAGATTTGCAAATTTTGCACAACTTTCCTGCTGTTAAGAAAGTTTTTTTGAAGTATAATACTGTCATTCCGTCCTCTAAACCTGTTAAACGATTGCTTAGCTTTGAAAGTATTATAAAAGCTTCACACAACGAAAAGTTGTCAGACGAAATTCTTGAAAAATTTGTTATTTTAAAATGTAGTTAGTAATTAACTAATCTGAATTGAAGATTTATTATTTATTACTGATGCATTTTCCAATAAAGCAGAAAAAACCCAGAATTTAGTTCCAGAACTTTTGTAAATAGTCACTGTTTTAAATTGTTTCCGTAGTGTCAAAACCTAAAGATCAGAACATTCTTTTTGTTCATACTTCATCCGAAACGTTCTGTGCCACTTTACTCTTTAATACCGTTGGACATTGCATAAATTTTAATGTACTGTCATCGTTGAAAACAATCTTAAAATACTGCTTTCCTCTACATCGTACATTTTCTTATGAATAAATGCTAAGTATACTTTAAAACTGACCAAAAGTTTAGACTGAAAAGTTTACCCAAGAAATCGAATCTCGGTTTTGACCAAGCCCTTGGATATTTTTAGCCTATTCTCTAAACTTTTATTAACAACATTGTTTTGTAATGCTTAACAGTATAAAAAGATGTAACATAAGCACACCGCATTAAATGTTAAGAGGAATTTTCATCCTAGACCCGAACCTTGAAACGTCCCAAATAGTATATACACAGAGATTTGGATAGGAGAAACGTAAAAACCGATTGCGTGCAAACAAAAACAACATACATTGAGAGAGGGAGATGTAGAAAGAGAGTCAGAAAGGATTTCCAGAGCTTGAACTGCAGCTGTGTCTAAATCTGAATGTGAAGCTAAAGCTGAAACTCAAAATGAAGCTGCAATAGACCGAATGCACAAATTTCAGGAGAAAGTACGATTTTCCAACTTTTTTTCAGTTTATACCTACTAACAACTTGTAAGTACTGTATATATAGAGTTGCATGTATGTGCTTTGTCTTTGATCGCTGTTTCATTTTGGAAGATGGGGCAAAGCACAATGAACGGATTAAATGAAAAAGAGGGTACACAATATACTTGCATGATGTGTAATAGACCGAGTTGGGAAAGAATTGGAGTAAAAATCCTAATAAAACTTGTTGTCTTGTATATGCCTACGAGTATTACGTATTTATACATATTTATCTACTTAAGAGGAAAAGCGGCCTTAGACACGGATTTGTTTCCTGCACTCTGTCTGTATCTGTATTACGTGTCTATCTATACATAGCCTGTAACCTTAACTCTTTGGCTTTGCCTAAATACATTTTACTGATATTTTTATTCCAAAGCCTACTTACTACTTACATTTACAGTCTAGCCGCCGTGGAAACCATGAACTGTTCATGCTATACTTTTACTTACTTGTCCAGAGAAGAAAGTAGAGAAAAATCAGGTTCATTTGTTTCCAGCTTTTTGACTACACGCCATGTTCATCGGTATACAGATATGTACTAACACAATGTCATTACATAAGCTTGCACTTACCACATACTTTCTCGGTACTCCTACTTTGTTTTACGCTGTATCAACGAATGTATGTATTGTATAATAATGTGGGGATGAGTGCATTTGGTATTTTGTCCATTGTACATTGTACTTACATACTGCAGCATTTGTGGGAGTAATCACCACAAAAAATTCCTCCTAAACTCAACACTCTGCCCACAATGCATGTATTGTACGAATACTTGAAAGCCACACTTTTTTTATCAATATCCCACTTTTTTATATTGTAAATCGTAGAGCTGGAAATGGAGTTGGAGTTGGAGCAGGATAAAGGATGAAGCTCATGAAATCATAACACAACTTTTTCCACTCGAGGTCACTGAGAGCCCTTCACTTAATCCACTTCCACTTCACTCCATACTATGTATATGTACTCAAGTACTTTTCCCTCCTAACTACTTTGTATTAACTTCCACGACGACTAAACTCTACTCCAATTTTTACGAATTATGACCAAACACAATGATGCTGCAAGTTATGTGCAATATACATATAGTCTATACAGAGCATAATGCACCAAAGCTTGTTGAAGATGCAATTAAATTTTATTTCTATGGCACTCTTTTAGTTTTTTCCGTTAAGACACATGCTTCCCATTTTGTTTTTGGAGTGGCTAAACTTTTTTCAACAACATCACACATAGCGTAGTTTAGCATTATATTATATTAGATGCTGGAGAAAATGGAGAAAAATAAAACAAGAGTCTTTTTGTAAAAAACTTTGAGCCGCTTTCATTTATTCACAAAAATTCATCGTACCAAAAAATCCAAAAGAAACCCCATAACACCACGAAATACAAAACAACCATTATATATATACAGTATTCGGCATTACATTTGCAGTGTGTAAAATGTCTATAAAAACGTAACAAACATTACACATAGAAACTCGAACCATGATTAAATAAATAATAAATATTACATAGTAACAATGTAAATATATATTTAATAAAGTGGCAGATTTTTTCTTTGACTATACGAATTCTTCACATTCCACTCGACTGTTTTGCTCATGTCTTCAGTCTCTTGCCCGAAGCTGCGGCAAGTAGTGTCAAGGCAGCCGATTCAGGTTTACATCTATAGAGTTGAGAAAGAAAGAGAGGGTTTAAAATCCATCTGTAACTTACAATTGTTAAACTTTATAAATAATAACTTGGTGGAGTAAACTAACTTGTTAAACATTTTAGAGCAGGGGAGTCCGTCCCAACCCAAAAGCGATCTAAGTAGGACGTCCATCGTCAGGTCAGCCGGTATTTGATCCATAATCAGTCGCAAACCAATGCTGAAAGTTATTAAAAGTTTTCAAGTATTTTTTGCAACATACTTTCATTTTGTTTTGCTGTTTTCATAAATAGGTTTTAATGTAAAATATAATCTTTTAAAATTTCCCTGCTTTTTAGCTTTTTAAGGAGCTTCCAAAGGTTTTTTGCTCTCAATCTTAATAAAATTACTAAAATGCCAATAAAATTCCCGAAATTCATTCAGAATTCTTATGACCAAATCGCCATTAAGAACTTAGCAACTCAATGCATTTTCGTATCAATGCACGTGTATGTACTTGTTTTTAGCTAAGACTATATATATTGGTAAATGTGACTGAGATTGAAAAGGAATTAAAAATTGAGGATTATTTTCCTCTTGGAAATAAATTATAAAGAAGCACAAGAACACGAGACAAGCTGACAGTATAGATTTATAGATTAGCTTGTAGCTGCTTGTACATGCTCATTTTCTTAGAAAAACGACAGGAGAGTTGTATCACAGGCCTGAGATTTAAAAGAGGAGTTGAACTCCTTGTCGTAGACAAATGATCAAAGGACTTTCGTCCACATACATACTTATGTATTTAGTTGTGTTTGTGTTTTATGGGCGATTTTGATAAGGAGCAAGTTGAAACACACTGTGGCAAATACCAAATACATATTTAAGAAGTTGAGCCGCCTTAAATTCTTAGATGTTTTAAAAATAGGGTTTTTTGGAACTACTTTGACGGACTTCACAGATCTTTTTTAACTATTCTAAAAAATATTACCGTCCGTTATAGCCAATCTGTTCTACATCAAGTACTACTAAATTGAAATTCCTCATGAGGTAGCTGTCAAGCCTCTCTAATGTATTTGACTACTTCTAAAGTACAATATGTATATGTATATGTAGTATGTAGACTTGGCAGTTTCAACATGGTTGGTTGGATAGCCTACCTATTGATTCTGGCGGCGATTCCATAAAGTCCTTGGTTGTTGGCTGTTTTGTCCAAATCCTGGCAGTAGAGCGACCAAATGCACTCAAGCACTTGAGAATTTCGGGTGTAGGCATTCACCAAATTAAGTAGAGCTCGGAACATATCATTGACGTAATAGGAACTGCTCGAGCTGCTACTCGAGCCCGAACTGATCAAATTGTTCTTGTTCATCGTATCACTCCTGTTCGGCTTCCTTTTGCTGTCCTCGTTGTCTTTCTCGTTCTCCCTGTTGTTGTTGCTCCCAATCGGATTGGGATTATTTTCAAAGGCATGGCCTGTTCCATTCCGTCTCCTCTTCTTGTCTTTCTCATCAATGGCTTCCTCCAGCTCAACTTCATGCCATCTCCTTGTCCAGCTGGAGGAGCTAGAATTCGAGTTTGAATCCAAATTAAAAGTTGGGGAATCGGGCGACTTGAAAAGAATTTCTAAATTCGATTCCTCTGAACCGTCCATCAAAGAGTTGTCACCGAGGTTTCTAGCCTGCTGACCAACTCCAAATCCCCGAGCCTTGTCCTTGCCAATGAAGTTGTGGATTTGGTTGAGGAGGAACACGCCAAAGGACATGAAGACGAAGGCCGTCAACGACGTCTCAAAGGTATTCCGACCCATGGCGACCATCGAGGCGGAGGATGAAGAGGATTTCGAGGTGGAAGCATCCTCGTCCTCGGGTCGGGAATACAATTCATTGAGTCTACTCAGCAGGTCGCTGTTATTTCCCCGGTTCACCGTCTCGTTTATTACCTGCATATGTACATACATACATAGGAAACGTTTAGAAAAATTAGTCTGCATGCATAAAAAAAGTCAAGTGTATTAAAATAAAAACATTTCATCCGTCCCCGGGCATAAAATGTACATTATTTATACAAACATGTTCAATGTACAACGTGCATGTTCAAACGTCATTCATTCATTCATTCAGGCAGTGTAAAAAATTGAGATTCTTCACATTCTACGTACATCAGTATAATGTAGAAAATTGTACATTCTCGACAAGTAAACAATGACCAGGAACAAGAGCGAGAGGAGAAACGTATGTAGAAAAAAACGGAAAACACATACACACAAAAACAAGACAATTGTTTTCCTCAACAGGGAAATGTGTTGTAGAGAAAAGAAAAAACGTGAAATAAAAAGAGAGTAAACGATATTCTGACGGCAATAGTCCATAAACTGTTACGGTTGTCTGTCCAACATCCAACTCCAGCTCACGAGCTGTGCTCCTTGTCTACTCCCGGATAAAATACAGTGAATCTCATCTCACAATAATTTTCTAATTTTTTTCGTTTTTGGAATAATTTTTGTTGTTTTAAAATTAAATGTTTTCGTCGCTACCATTTTAAAGTAAAGTAAATTGCATTAAACAAGAAAAACGTTTAAAAAGTAGGTTTATACAACAAGGCTCTGTAAGTTTTAGTCTGACTGTACGGATAGAGAATTTTTTCCAGTGCGTATCCATACTTATCCATACTCTCCATACAATTTATGTAGTACAGTGGCCGGGACTTTGACTACATAAAATGGGGATAATGTGAAGGAATGAGGGACAGACAGAAAAGAGAATTGTAATATATTATGTTGCTTTTTTCCTTGCTTTCGCTCAACTGGTTCCTTCCTGTGTATTTCTATGTATATGTTCCTATATATATTCGAATTCGTCTTACCCGTAAGAATTCCTGGACATCCGAGGTATTCGTTCCCGAGGCATACAAATGGGCTGCGAGGTCAAAGAGTTGTCCCACATGAAACTCGTCTTGATCCTCTCCTCCTCCTCCTCCGTATCCCGGTTCATTTTCATTTGGTTCTTCTTCCCCGGAATCTTCTCCTCGTCGGTGCACAAGAATGTATTGATTTTCCTGGGATGTCTCCTCGTTACTCGCCTTCTGGTGATGATACGGCTCCTCTTCACTCTGGTAAAAACTGTTCCCGTTCATGTTCATCGGGTTCATCTTGTTCTTGTTTAGACTCAGGTGAGGGTCTAAAATTGGAATTGCAGAATTTAGAGGTGCTGGACGACGATTGTTGTTGTTGTTGATATTGACTGGACCTGGATTTTGACTCGGAGCAAGTCCAAGTGACTCTCCTGGTACCAATATCCGTTGATTTAATGGTACTCTCAACTTCACATTCGGCTCCATCAATGGGCTCCACGGAGACGGGGGAGAGTCATTCCGATTTGTCTGAGGAGGAGAAGAAGTCGTATGTGTATTTGTATTTGTAGGAGTTGCTGCTCCTTGTTTCTCGGTGGAATGAGATGACGGTGACGACGACGACGACTGCTTTGCTCCGAGAATCTTGGGCTTTTCAACGGAGGAGGCTCCTCCATGGCCATTTCGGTCATGAGCTTTTCGGGGCTTACCTGTCGTTGTTTGTGGAATATTTGCCCCTACTGATGCTGTTGATGTCGTCTTGACTTCCTTTGACCCTGGTTTTGAGGAGTCCCTCCGCAGATGATCATCAGTAGACTTGGGAGATGGTGGGAGTTTCTTCAAATCGTTTTTTACACTGCTTCCATTCCGGGAACTGTGGTGATTATGATGAGCCTGGGTGAAAAAGAAGAAACAAATGCAAACATTTAAGAGCTGGTGTACAAGGAAAAATAAAGCTTAAAGACATTTTACTGATCAACTTTCTTATAATATGGCCTGAGCTTTGTTGTACTTTGGTGAAAAGTAAAATTTTTGTGTTCATCTTGCAGTTTAGGATCAAATTCCAAACTTACGAGAGCAGGATTTTTGTTTTTTCATGCATTGTAAAATTTTAAATAATTCAACATTGAATTGGAACAGAACTTTATTTGTATATTTTTATGGCGTTTCTCATTTGAAAAAGATAAAAGACGACGATAAAAAACTGAAAGTTAACTATAAAACTGTAAAAAAGAAGATTGCCTCTGTTAAATCAAATTTCATAAATTTCAATTTTTATCCCTTTTAAATTTAAAGCTCTTCATTATTATTAACCCTGCATCGCTACCTGTCGTAAATTTTACGACAGTTTTTATTATCTATGGAGCTTTCTTAAAGAATTTATTATAATTTAAAAATGTTTTAATATACTTATAATTTTTTTATTGAATTGATTATACCCGTCGTAAAATTCACAATGGGTAGCAATACAGGACTATTGGGTCCAGTTTGATTTATTTTTAAATTTAAATAT